>PVLD010027059.1:0-21300 GCA_004027595.1 Dinomys branickii
ATAGCAGCACAATTTGTAATAGCTAAAATGTGGAAGCAACCCAAGTGCCCATCCACAAAAGACTGGATTAAAAAATTGTGGCATTTTTATATAATGGAATATTATTCAGCTATAAAGAAGGACAGTTTTGGGGACTTTGTAGGCAAGTGGACAAAACTGGAGTCCATACTCATAAGTGAAATAAATCAGCGATACATGTGCAGGCAACGTATTGTATCACTGGTGTAAGAACCCGAGGGTGGGAGTGTAAACTAAGAGACATGAAGGAAATCTGTTCTAAAACAAAGAACAGATGGGATGAAGGAAAGTAGAAAAGAAGAAGACAAAAATGTATGTATGTATATATGAATATGCATATGTGCAGGAGGGCTAACATGGTTCTACTATTGTATTATATCACTTAATGCTAAGCAATGATTGATGACGGGTTGTTTGATCAATCTTGTATGTCTGTATGTGTTATCCTGAACACACACTTCGAAGATATCAATATGTAAAGCAGCAACTATTGGTGTTTTTTTTGTTGTTGTTGTTGTTGGTGTTGTTGATGTTTGCCTGTTTTGTTTTTTGTCTTTGGATTTTTGGTTTTTGTGTTTTTTCTGTTGTTGAGAGGATTAATTGTCTGACTAAATTTGCATGTCTGTATATGGGTTTATATATTTACACTTCGAAGATATCAATGGATAAAGCAATAACCATTGTTGAGATCATATCACCTTGTCTGTGGATTAGTTGTGATTGTACTATTTTTTATGCTAATTGGTGTCTGTTTGTCAATATGTTTTTGTACTTTTATTTTTTTTAAATAAAAAAAAATAAAAGTAAATGAAGTGTTTGGAGACTCTGGTTACTATCAAATGTCATTTAAGGGACTATATGTCACGATTTGATTTAACTGCTTTTCAAATTTCTAAGCCTTAGAGCTAAGAAATTGAACATTATTTCTGCCCACATGCACATAGGATTTTGGTTCACTGAAAACTTGACAGCAAATTGAAAAAGAATGATTTTTTGAAATTCCGATTAATTATATTAAATTAGAGCTTTAATAATGCTTTGTGTTGTATGTTAAGAAATGCTTTGTTAAACAGATATAAAATGTGAAATATTTTTAATCAAGAATACAGGAGTCAGCACTATTGCAGTGAAGGAAACTGAGGCAAATCTCTGCCTTAACCCCTTTTCCACCTTAACAGTAATATATCATACACACATGGTCTTTGGTATTTGTTTCATGTTCATATTTTTGGAAAGCTTCCATACCAGGTGCTGGACAGCTTCTCTTTTTTGGTGATAGGGATTGAGCTCAGGGGTTCATGTTTGCTGGGTGAGTGCTCTGCCACTGTCCTGCCTCTTCAGCCTCACTTACTCATAGTTTTAAACTCAGTCATGATCAGTGGCTAGAACTATATGGATAAGATGTGCATTTTTAAAATACCAAAATCTGATGCAGCCAGTTTTTCTTCATTTCACCAGTTTCTCTGGACCTTATCATCATAAAAACCTCCAAAATCTCAAATTCCACTATTTTAGCCTATAATTGACTTGCTCAGATAATGACTTCCTTTCTGTGCCTTACAATTTTCATGATATCACACCTACCTACATTTGTGACCTCATCTGCTTCCTTTTTAAATTACAAACCCTGTGAAGGAGAAAACTGCTTATTTATTAATATCTGTGTAGCACCAAGCACTATGCATGGCCGACACTAAACTCTCAAGAGGTATTCCAATAAATAACCCAAGAATTATTTTTCCTATGTCTCTGTGATTTTCCTAAAGCATTTTACTGTGCATTTTACCTTTACCAACTAAAAAATTTCAGATCATGTGAATCATAAATATTGTCTCAAAAATGTAAATTATCCCATAGGAAAGTATGTAATTAGAAATAAGTACATTGTATGGGGGCACATAATATTTAACCTGCAAATAATAAAAGTATTGACATGCATATATGGACATGCATACCTAGGTATTTTCCTTATTGTGACTATTGGAATTGAAGTCTCCTTAGACAACTACTTCAGTTGAGAGCAGAGCAATGGCAGTGCAGAAGGCCCAGAGAAGGAGTCTAGCTCAGATTCTGCCTAAAATGGTCTGGGCCCTGTGCCTGTGAGCAACCTGTCTGGCAAAAGTTTAAGAAGGGGTTCTATGAGATACATAATAATTCTAACCTCTGGCTTACCATGGACAGGTGCTGTTTATTCCAGCCACTCTATAATTAATAATATAACCCCCTTTGACTCTCAAGAGTGTCCTGCTGTAGACAATAAATTATATAGTCACCCTAACTATAGCTTTAAGTCACCTGTTACTGTAAATGCCAGACAAGATGTGTGTGTGTGTGTGTGTGTGTGTGTGTCTGTGTGTGTGTGTGTGTCTGTGTGTGTGTGTGTCTGTGTGTGTGTGTGTGTCTGTGTGTCTTAAGGTCCTAAAGCATATGGGCAATTCTCCACCCTTCATCCAACTCCTTTAAACTCGGTTCTCATCTTGGCTCATTAGAAATTTAACTAGCAAAGAATTTCATGCTGAACGTGTTCAATTAGCACATACGTACAGTATTCCACACATTTTGATATTTGCAGACTTTTGTGACTTTACATTTGCAATCATAGTGCTGCAATCGGTTATAAACTATGATTTTTAAAAAAATTTAGATTCTGTCTTTATTTAAAAGCCCGGGCTACGACTACCAACTACCTGACTCAGCTCACAACTAGAGACAGAGCATCAAAATTTCCCAGCCCACTTAATTTGAAAGCCTGCCAAGATAGGTGAAAGACCTTATAAATATGTAAAGCAGGAAGTTCAAATTACAGTCAAGTAAATCTCTAGTGATTGATGTTCTTTTCAAAACAATTGAAAAGATGAATTTTTTAAAAAGCAGCACGTTTCCAAGACCCCTTTACCAAAAAGGTTTGCCGAGAGTTCACACTCAACAATGCACTTTTTAGTACCATATTTATTTTGGATTTCTACTACTTCCTGGAGGCCGGGAGGAGGATCCAAAAAACTCAGCACCACAGCCATTTTGTTTGTGAAGCTGCGTGGTAGAATTGGTAGAATTCCGTCAGGCGGTGAAGGTTTGTGAAATACAATTTCAGGGTGGAGGGGATGACTATTGTTTTAAATTTAACCACTAAAATCAGTCTTTTTGTTTTTTTACTTTTTGTACGAATTTAGCAGTTATGATGGCTAACAAATCCTTTTTGTTTTTCAAAGAATTCAAGCTCTTGGCGCTAAAGGAGTCCTTCTCTTTTCTTTTTCTTTTTTGCGAGGATGACTGGCTTCTTAGGTACCCTCATGCTGTCAAATGCAACGTACGTTGATGGACACGTTTCCAAACGGCCACGTTTGCATCGGGCTCACAGACCAACGTTTTTCGAACTGCTACCACGCTCTGCTTCAGACAAGCCCTCTCTGGACCAGAACCCACGTACCACCCGGCCCAGTGACCCTCCCGGGGCTCCAGGGCCTCTCCCCGCGCTGGGCCGCGGGCGCGGGTGCCATTGTTTCGCAGCGTCACTCCGGCCGGGCGGCGGGTGGCGCGCGGCCGTGCTCCGGGAAGCCCCGTGTAAAATGGCACACGCTCTGCATCTCGAGCTGCAGGAGGCGGGGCCCGGGGGACGGCGCCGACCGGAGGGACGCCGCGGCCCGGCCAATCGGCGCGCGCCTGCTGCCTTCGCAAAGTTGTTAACCCCAGCCTTCTGGCTGCCGCTGCCTCCGCTGATTTGAATCTTCGCTGGATATTTCTCCGATTTCCCCCAAACGCCCACAGATCCTGGGGGAAGCCACCCCATTCCGCCACCGACCATGGAAGAAAGTCTGACTTTTTATTTCCCAAATATTTTCAAGATGTTTGAAGATCCATCTGCCGTCTGGAAGCTGTTTTTTGCTAGACCCACAAATCTCCAGCCTATATTGTTACAATTTTTTTCGAGAACGGGCTTCTTTGCTTGCACGGATGGTAAGTTTGTGATTTTAAATATTTATTGGCATTACGCCTTTGAAGGGGCCACCGGAGGAAAAGAATTTTCATTGTGTTTCTTCCAACAAGAACCAATCTTTGTATTTTTCTTTAGCTTTGATTACTGCAGGTAATCTTGTCTGGTTAATTCTTACCAAAAGAAAAAAAAATAGTTTTTCTTTCATTATCAAAGCTAAATACGTTTAATGTAAATTATAGTCTCATTGCTATAAAGTGCAGGAGAACTCAGATATTTCAAGATGGACTTGTTTTGTGCCAGCAATGTTGGAAATGCTAAATATGTGCATTTATTTTCTTATTAAAATTACATATTGCCTAATTTGTCCAGGACTAAATGATCAGCAGCAAACTATGGTTGTAGTTTTAAAGAAATAGGCCTATTATGATTCTCTCGTTCGATCGCTTGAATACAAACTCAGAAAAGCGTCCTTGGTATAATGAAGGTGGAGATTGACACAGCCGGGTTTATATTAAGTTATGGCTGTTACTAAATAGTGGTTCTTTTATTTGCTGATCAGATCTAAACTTGTAGTCCATGATATTATTTCTTCGAAGCTCTTCATGCGCTAATCTTTGCAGATCTAGTTCGTGTTTCTTCAGAAACAGGTAGATTTGGGAGACATTTTGTAATTTGGGGCATTTTTCTAATTTTTTTTTCTTTTTGCACACGGTGGGAGATCTTTTTTGTTTTGCATTGATCTGTGTTGGTGGCGCTGTAGTGCTCCTAACAATTTATGTCAGTTTCACTAAAAGAAAAAAGTAAGAAAAAAAGAGGTGGGGCAAGATTTTTATCTATTATCTTACCCTTTCATTTTCTTAATGAAGTTTAATTTGGCCAGTGGAAATATTCCATTTGGATGACTGAAACATTTTCTGTGAACTGTGGTGAGAGCAGACATGTCGTCACAGCCAGTCCAGGGAACATCAGGGACAAGCATGCAGTTTGCAGTTGTTTTACAATATCTAATTTATTTCCGCTGTAGTAGATTCTTCAATAACAAGCCCTCGGTGTATCCTCCCTTTCCTCAGTGACATTTGGTATCTTTTTAAGTTACAAAAGCATGGGTGCTAGTGTCTTTTCGGTGTAACAAAACGTTTGACTTTTAGTTCCCTGAACACTATAAAAGTTGAATTTCATTTTGAACCTGGGATTTCTCAAATAGCTATTCTCAGTCTTTCCTGAAGATTTTCTAGGAGTTTGTGGTGTATTAATGCCTACATTATTGTTATATTTTCAAATGCTGTCTCAGTTGAATTTTCATATAGACTTGTTTTAAAAAGAGCAAATATTGTGTGACAGGATAATATTTTAAAAATATGTGCACAACTACTTTTAACTTTAAAAATATTAATGTTCACATATCTGAATGCAGTATTGTATCTTTTCCATCTTTGTTCATATGGAGAGTTATCTGATCAGAGAATGTGGGATTTAGGCCCAAAGCCTCCCAAGAACAAAAATGTGTTTTGATATGACATAGATTTTACTGCTCTCTGTAAATGTTTTAGTTGTTTATGAATATACCAAGTATGTTTCTAGTTCAAAAAGAAAGTGGGAGGAATCAGTAATTATACCTTGAAACATACTATTTTACCAAATAAAATAAAAACAACTGAAATAGTAGCCTAGATCACCTTTTCCATATGATTGAGTAGATTATTTCTTTAGAGTGAGCCCTCGGGAGTTACTGTCTTTATTCTCTTTGAAGTACATAAATGCTATTTTCTTCATTTAATCATTTAATAGTGTGAAGTAAAAGAATGTGTGAAAATGATTAGAAATAGTATTTCCTATAACCTGTGTATCTTTCCTTGAACTTCGAAAATAATTATGCATTATGCCTATATTTTATTTCTACTATACTATGAAGACTTGAAAATGTGCACCATAACATTTTATCTCTGTAAAGTGTAAAAGCTCCTTTAAGACTGGTTGCTGACATTATAGATTATTTATAGAATAAAATACTGCAGGTGTAAATCCATTATCTAACCCGGTTGTGCTGAAGAGTTTAGTTCTCTAAAGTTGATCTCCTGAATAAAATATTCTTTCCCACACATTTATTGCTAAAATATTCTGCTATTCACAGTGGTGGCGGTTTTCATTTCATTTAACCTCTGAAAACTGAAAATGTTTCCATAATGCAGCCCCCCTTTTAAAAACAAACTGATGGTATGAAGTCCATATGTAGCTATGCTCTTTGTTCTCCTACATCATTGACTATTACATCATTGATTATGAAGTAACCATTAGAGTTAAATCTTCACTTGTCAAAATCACCCATCGACATTTATGTTAAAGATTATTTTTCTGTTTGTGATCCTTACAACACTGTGTGAGTAAGGAGGTTTAAATCTATGAGGCAAAAACAATTCAGTATTTTGTATTATTCTCCATTTTAAAAATCACCTTGTGCTTCATTTTAGCTTTTAATTCTTTGGGTGTTAATTCTCTTTACATTGGTAACATTTTATAGACATTTAGCTCATGAATTTGGTGTGATTGTGATTAGAATTGTAATAACAATGTCTTTATTTAAAAATCTTTATTAAATTTAGTATAGAGAGAACTAACTCAGTTTTTCGTGGTAGCAACTGCTAGACTATGGACAATAAAAATTATTCTTTAAAAAATCCTGAAATGTTATTTCAGTCAGCAATCATACCCTTTTTCCTTGCTTGCACAGTATTTTATCAAAGATAGTAAGCAAGTAGCAAAACTGGCTATATTAGAACAGCATATCGTTTCTTCCACCCTGGCCGTTCCTTGGAGGGAGGGAGGGGTTAATGAGGAGTGAAATGGCCAAAAAAAAACAGGTTGCAGAAAGAAGAAAGAAATAATGCCAAAGACATATGTAATTTTAAAATCAAAATTTAGGCAATAAACCACAGAAAAATGAACTTTAAATTGTAGAGCTTGATCAATAATAGAAATAAACTGAAGATTATGTTAAGACTATGTAATGGACCAATATGATTTCATATTAACGTGTATTTAGCAGGACTGGAAAAATTTCAGGTTAGCTGAACCTGTTAGGTAATGGGTAATGGTGGGGTGAAGGAGACATTGAGATGACCTAATATGAAAGGCTGAAAATACCAATGAGGACCAATCTAGTATCTAATATTCCCTTGGATCTAAGGGAATCCTTAGATCTAATATCTAATATTCCCTTGGAATGCACTTTTACAGAAGAAAGAAAAATCACAACATATTTTACCCTGGAAACCAAATTCAGTATAGGTCTGAAATTGCATATATGCTCCCAGTCTGACCCACTTCTTGCCTGTATTTCCCACTTCTCAGCTCTTTCCTCGACATATTGCTGCTTTCCACAAGACTCTATAGATAGACTGCTGTACCCAGCATGGTTTTGCAGAAAGAGGAAAATAATATGCAAAAGGGATGTTGTGCTATGACTTTGTTTTTGATCTTTGCAAAATGATTCTGAAATAAAGAATCTGAAGGGAAAGTAAAGCAGAGAAATGATTTATTTCTAAAATTAGAATTTAAGAATTCTAAAAGTAGAATTAAAAGACAAAAGCATATTTTATACTTAATTTATTCATCATTTATTTTTATTTGGGGACTTTTTGTTCTGGATCCACCTCTTCTCGATCTTTTATGTGCTATTATAAGATGCTGATTACTGTGTTTAAAAAAAAATAAAGTTTTGTTTGCTTGCTTGTTTTTACCACACTGGAAATTGAATGAAGAGCCTTTCCACCAAGCTACATCCCCAGCCCTTTTTTATTTTGAGACAGGGATAGCTAAACTGCTGAACTGCCCAGGCTGGGCTTAAACTTGGGCTCCTCCTGCCTTAGCCTCCCAGAGTGCTGGGATTATAGGCATGTGGCTTTAAACATACTTTAAATCTGAGATCTTAGGCACATGGGGTACCCACTTGGGAATGAAGGCCAAGTCAGCTTTCTGGAGGAAAAATTCTACTTTAAATTTGAATCAGTTGATACAGACTTCCACAGGTGTCCTTCTGTTGAAGCACTATTTTGTAGGCACCAAGTATTCACAGTGCGGAGTGGGGGAAGCACTTTTGTTTTAGTCTTAGTCTAACTAGATGCTGCCTGAATAGATAATGCAAATTCCTGTTGCAAAGTGAGACATAAAACCTTGGCTTATTTGCTTAAGAAGAGAGACTGAAAGCACACTTTGGCAGTAGGAGTATGGAATATGTGTTTGTGAGGTCCATTTGATAAAAACAGTGCAATATTTATTTGTTGAGGTGCTGAGGATCAAACCCAGAATCTTGCACATGCTGAACATGTGCTGCATCCCTGAGCTGTACCGCCAGGCCCAGAAACAAATATAATACAGCAAGGCATGATGGCATAGGCCGGTAGTCTCAGCCACTTGAGAGGCTGCTGAGGCAGGAGGATTCCAAATTTGAGACAAGCCTGGGGAACTTAGCAAGACCCTGTCTCAAAAAAAAGGAGGCTGAAGATGTAGCTCGGTGGTAGAACCTTTGCCTAGCATGTGCAAGGTCCTGGGTTCAATTTCTACTACTGCAAACGCAAAAACAAATGAACAACAAACTGTGTTAGACCTTTATTTTGTACGTTTTTCACATTTCCATGAAAGAAAATATAAACTGGAGATAAGGTAGGGAAATACAATTAGTATTGAAGGATTAATATTAGAACTAAAATATTTATTTTTATTTTAAAACCTGTAATAATTTTTATATTTATATGTACAATAGAAATTATAAAAAATTTTAATTTATGAAGTTAGCATATTAGATGTTTAGCTAATGTTTCATTAAACATATCAGATAGAGAGCAAAAATGAAATACTAAGGCTATTTCTATACAGATGAATTGGCCACAAAGGCATTATTTATCAAGGATTCTCTTGATGTGGCTTAAAATGGCCTTGGGATAAATAAAGTTCCAAATTTTCTTGTTATAGAACCAGTCAGTCCATTATCAGCTCAATGTTAGATCATTTAGTTTGCTTTCATATTAACATACAACCCTAGGAATAGTGGTATACAAATGACAGTGTTTCAGCTGAATTAGTACTGGGATGCAAGCCATTTGTAGGTGTGGTGGACCAAACTCAATAGCTCAACAATGTTGTGGAGTTCCTTTCTAGGTTCCATCGGTTTACCTTGTCATAATTTCAGTGATATCTTTCCTCATGGTCACAAGATGGCTGCTGCAGCTCCAAGCAGTGTACTCTCATGTCACAATTTCTAAAATTAGAGTTTCTCTTATCTTTTATAATAGAAGAAATGCCTCTCAGAAACTTAGAGCTTATTGGCTAATTGAAACTTAGAGCATAAGACACGCTCACACCTAAATCAGTCACTGACAAGGAGAATCAAATTACCATGATGAGTTTGACTAGAACAGAGCTCTTAGAATGGTAAACACCTGCTGGTGTCTCATGTTCAATCTGGTTAGTTCTTATTTGCTTTGTATAAACTTTAACTGCTTTCTGTAAACATTCCGGAGTGATGAAAACGTTCATATCTATTTTCGTAGTGACCAGTCCCAGGTGAGCCAATTTAAAAATGACACTATTTAACTAGAGCTTATTACGTGCCACCCTCCAGCCTCAAGGCTACCTCTGCTGTCTTCTTCAACCCTCAAACAAATTTAAGAGATAGAACAATTGTTATATCCATTTTCCAGACAAGGAAATAGGCATAGAAAAATCGGCACACCTGAGGTTTGGCCAACATTCCATACTAAATGAAGAAGTTTGGGTTTTCACACTGAGAAGTGTGAAATCGGGGTTCACATATTACCTCCCCTTCTGTACGGTCACAAGAGATGTTTGAAAATTTGTAATCTGTAAATTGACATATTTTAAATGCACTGTGTAATATTAGTGTTTTATCCTCTAGTGTATTTATTCATTATTTTATAAGCTCATAGAATGAGGACTGGTCCTCCTAGTGTCTCAGTTGTATGTATTTGAAATCGTATGTTGAATTTGCCTTAAGCTACACTTGTATATCTCTTCGGGAACATCTCATGAAATGCTTTCAGAAGTTGAATGCTAACACATTATAAATATCTGAAATTAAATTTAAAATCATCAAAAGTCTAGCTGTTCAGAGAGGCCTTGAAGTAGAGAAACTTTGACTTATATTAGACTGAAATAAAGTGTTAGTCTCTGTTTCACAGTGTCCAGGGCTAGTGTTAGGTACCAAATAGTTTCAGATGTGGAGTCTTCCCTTGGAGATACTTTTAGGGGGTTTACTGTCCTCTAGATGAGTGGATCTCTAACTAAAGTGAATCCCCAGAATTAGCTGGAGGGCAGACAGATTGCTGGGCCCAGGGGACCCTTAGAGTTTTGGTTGAGAAGGGCTGGTGGCTTCTGAGAGGTTGCCTTTCTAGGCAGTCTCAGAGGCCCTTGCTGCTGTGGCCCGGGAACCACCCTCTGGCCACACTGTTTTGGAGAATCAAATGACATCTGCCCTGATAAATATTTTGGTGTGAAATAAGGGCCACTAACTTGAAAGGTTATCATTTAAAACTTGGCAAATCCAATGAATAAATAGATCTTGCTGCATTAATAAGGTGCACAGAGTAGCATCATTGGAAGGGTGGGGGCTCGGTGAAGGTTTGGAGGACTCTTCTTATGTTTCTGGATTAATAGCATATTCGAGACTTATTTGCTAGCAATTCATGTATGTTCCCATTTTTAACCAAAAATAAAAAGACGGAGGGCAGCCTGAACCATCTTTGGTCTGGAATGCTGCCTGGTTCTACAACCTTTTTCTTCCTCTAGTAAATTTTGTTAAATTGAAAAAATTCAAATAGTTACACATAGATCATATTTTTAAAATCAGTTTTGTTTGCTTTAATGGTAAGTCCCATTCGAAAAGGGCTTCAGCATCTGTGTCATTTTGCTGTGTTTTTCTCATGCTTTCATCTCACTAACCACGAGGGCCTCCTGTTCATGAACAGGACAGGCTTAGAGAGACCGGGGTGGGGAGGTGGCCCTGCCAGTGACCTATATTTAGCTCTGAAACTCAGGCCCCAGCCAAGCCCACTGGAAATCCTCCATCCTTCGTGAACGGGTCATGACCTCTGGCTGAAAAGCACAGTCCTACTCTGCGGAGCAAAGAAGGCCTTTTCCAGAAGCGTTAATTGCTGTGTTGCTCCTTTATGAAACTGTGAGACTTAAGAAATTTATAGTTCTGAAATTTTGAAAGAAAACAGTGCTAGCCTGGCAGGGGAGGAGGGGAGACCAGGCCAGGATAGCCTTGCAGCTGTGCCCCCTACCACTGCAGTTTATTTCTTCCCCTCCTTGCCCTCCCCTCCCCTCCCCTCTCCTCCCCTCTGCTCCTCTCCCCTCTCCTCCGCTTGCTTCCTTTCCCCTCTTGGTTTTGAGACAGGGACTCCCTGTGTAGCCTAGGCTGGCCTTGAATTCACTAGGTAGCCCAGGCTGCTCTGGAACTCACAGCAATCCTCCTGCTGCGGCCTCCCCAGTGCTGGGATTTACAGGTGTGCACCACCACCCCTGGCTGCAGTTCTTGTCAAGAACTCCAAAGAGTCAAGGAGGAAGCGTGTGGCAGTGGGCTAGCATGAGGATCATTTTGCACTTATTTCCTAAGACACTCAGATCATTTTAAATGGTGTGAAACTCCAGCACTGTGTTGCTCAGTTGCAGTAGTCACTTGCCACTTGAAGCTATGTGAATCTAAATTTTTATATTTAAATAAGAATTCCTCTAAAATTTAAAGTTTGCTTTCTCAGTCACACTCTACATTTAGGGTTAGGGTGTCCCTTGGTCCTTAAAGTCATGACAGACTTCTACTGCTGCACTGTGGATCTCAGCTCAGCTTGTTTCTGTGTATTCTTATGGTGCCTGGGGATTGAACCAAGGGCCTCCTGCATGAGCTGTAGGCTCTGTCCAAATGTAAAATCACCCAGAAACTTAAAACCAAAATGCCTGTTCACCCTCCACCCGCATAAGTGTGGAGCTAAGGTTAAGAATTGCTGAGTTACACAAACAGACTTAGAAGCCCTTTGAAGAAGGCATTAAGCCTTCTAGAAGTGGGGAAAGAGTGCTCGAGGGGACTGGTGCTGCTGCATCTCTCACAAGCACTGGTCCATCTCCTCAGCAGGAAGGGAAAGCCAGACCTAAAAAGAGTCACTGGACATTCAAACCACTTTTGCGGAGTGAAGCACAGGCCGACTGCCTAAACCCACAAACTTCAGCTGGAGGAAAGGCAATTCTGTAGCTTCGCTTTCATTGTAAGCTATTATTTATTCTCCTTAAGAATGAGTTGGTATAGAGAGGGCCTACTCTGAAGTCATACAAATTTTTAGAAATATAATACAAAATGAATTAAATTTATATATTCAAAGGTACTTCTTTATATTTTTAAATCCAGTTTCCAAATCTTATCATATCTGTAAATCTTTAAAATTTTAGACTTGGTGGTCCTTTACATAGTATGTAGTCTCTATTATAGTAATACTTAATTAAACACCTCCCCATTTTTTATGGTGAATTTACAAATTTTCTACATGTAATTCCATCTTTAGTGCTTAGAAAATGTTTTCACAAAATTAAGAAAAATCTTACCTATGTAAGACATTTAACTTCTAAATATGGTGATTCTTAATCATGTGTAGGAGTTCTACTTCTAAGCCTGGTAAGTTACCTTTTACTCTAGTGGATCACGTGTTCTTAAATAGTACAATTACACTTTTAAAAACTACTTACTGTGCTTCCTAGTGTACATTCTAAATTTTTCTGCAGTTAAAATATGCCTAATTGTTAAGGGAACAATTATGCCCTCCCAAACGATGTTGGGTGTCGCTTCCAACGTGAATTTTTTGTTTTGCTTGTTGAGGTGTCTTCATGAGTAGAGGTTTGCGTTGGAACAACTAGATCCAGTGACCTGGCTTTCTGGCCGGAAACTTAGGTGGGAAGAATAAGGAGAGGTAGAAAGGGTGAAGTGACAGTCCCGGACAATGTTCACTAAACGCTCACTCTGGGCAGCAGGGGGCAGCAGGAGGCACCAAAAGGGTGAAAGGCTGTGTGAAGAGATGTGCTTCTGTAACGTGACCCGACGATTATGAGATCACATTGATAAAATGACATATTAATGGCAGTATTCTTTTTCTAGAAAGAAAGAGAAATTAACAGAGAAAAGGAGAAAAATAACTCCTGCTCTGTGTTAGGATAACTAATGGTAGAATGCCAATGCTGCTTAACTGAGAGTACAGAAATACAGTTGTCTGTGCATTGCTTCATTTCAAATGACAGGGAACTCAAGAGTCTGACACAGATGAGGAAATTTCAGTTGGGAGACACCCTTTATATGATTCTAAGATCGCTCTCCCCTCCTTTTTTGCAGTGCTTCGTGGGACCTGAACCCCGGGAGTGCTGAACTGCCCCTTTAATCCCTTTTGAAACAATTTCTTTTGAGACACCGTCTCATTAAGTTGTCCAGGCTGGTCTTGAATTTACTGTCCTGTCTCAGCCTCGCAGGGTGCTTGAGTTTTGGGTGCCACTGTGCCCAGCCATTGCATTGTCCTAAGGACACTTACTCAGCCACACAGTGCTAAAGGGACTACTAATGAGAAAGGGGATGCTTGAAAATAAAAGTGTGGTTAAATAATGAATTAAAAGTTCACTATACATTTATTTCACATACCAGACATGGAATTTTAAATTGTGAGGGTCTGTGGTGAAGTAATTGGACATTAAATGGAAAAAGTTTTATTATTTCTAAATTCAGAATTATACTAAATGAAAATTTTTTGTGGTGAAATGTACCTCTCTACCTTTGTCTAGGTTTGAATAGTTAATGATATTCCTAGTGGAGAATTGTAAGTTTCCGTGTAGTTTTTTTTTTTTTTAAACTCTGGAATTTGCCATTGCAAACTGCTAGTCCCATCTCACTTGAAATCCCAATCCCTCTTTTTTGTCTTTTTCTCTTTTACCTCTTAAGATGACCTCGTACTACTTCAGGCACTGCACATTTAGGAAAAGACCCTTTTCCTTCATGATTCTCTACATGACTATTACATGCATTCTGGAGGTCGTGGTCACTGTGGACTGTCCTTCCCATGCTTTCTGTCCTCATATTTCACCGTATCATAGAGGCTTATTTCAATGTCTGTTGATAAACTTTGTATTTGTCACTTCAAATGAGCCAAATACATTGATAGCTGACTATACGCTTATTAAATACTGTTTTCCAATTTCCTTAAAATCTGGAATGGTAAGTTTTAGGCTTAAGCTAGTTAACATGAAAATTGAGCCAATTTTTATCAATGTCATGAAAAGACATGAAGGTAAATTAGTTTGCAAATTTATGAAACATTAGCAATATATTTTATTTCAGTAACTTTTTAATTGTGGGAGTACAAAGATATTAAATTTTACTTCACAGCAGTGTGTACAAACGGTATATGTATGTGTATATATGTATATTTTTACAGAAACTAATACGTTCATTAAGAGCAAAAACATCTTTTGTGTCTCCTACAATTCATAATACAATGTTTGCACAAAGGTAGGGCTCAATAAGCAAAACTATATTAGGAAAATTCATTAAAATATATGAAACATAATCAAGTGTTTTGATGTTAATTTTTAAACAGATTCTTCCTCTGTTTATCACACTTCTCAAATTGTTGAACTGGTTAAAGTATGACTGTCATTGTTGTCTGGTATTTTCTGAGTGTCTGACAAATAATATTGTCTTAACTACATACTAAAATGTACTATGTAGAAATTCCCTGCACTTTTCCAGGGAGAATATCAACTAATTGCAGATCTTTTATTTCTAGACAATTATTTTGATTCTTGTGGACTCAGCCTTTATTTTGAAAGGCATCTTTTCATATGGTTTGGAATCCTTATTTTACAGTTTTAATGATTTATTTGCAGGCCATTTGGATCCCTTAAATCACACTTGACTGTACCTAAGGCAAAGTTACTAAGCATTCTGTAAAACCCTGTTAGGAAGGAAGGAGGGTGCCTTAGTGGTAGGGTGACCCTTAACATGTCAGAGACCCCGGCCTCCATCTCCAGTTCTCCTAAACCAAACCAAACCAGCTGTTGTTTAATTGCCAAGTGTTACTAATTACTAACTCATATACTTTGGCTCAGTCATCGAAATTATTTTCCCTAGCAGAGCTCTCAGGTCTTTATTCGCTCTTAAGACTTCTAAGTGCTTCCTATGTTATATAACATACTCTATCGTTTAAAAATACAACAGCAATAATTTTTTAAGAAATCACATATGTTAAAGTAAATGGTCTTAAGTTTTTACAGTGAAGGTCTTTAGGTGGCTGGCAAAGACACATGCCTATAATATCAGCTCCTCAGGAAGCTGAGGCACAAGAATTATAAGTTCCAGGCCAGCCTGGGCAATACAGCTACACCCTATCTCCAAAAAAAAATCAATCAATTAATTAATTAAATTTAATTTGAATTTTAATTTAAAGAGCTGGGGATTAGCTCAGTGCTCTCTGGATTAAAATCTCTGTTACTAAAAACAAAAAATAAATTAAAAATCTTAATGTATTCCTAATGGCCCACTCGGGGGGCCCAAGGGCAATTTTCCTGGGTGAGGTCCCCAGGATAAAGAACACATACGTGCAAGATATCAGCAACACAGCAGGCAGTGTGAGCAGAGCAGAGAGCCAGAGCAAGAGCCACCTGCATCTTCACTGTATAATTCTTACACAGTGCTGTAACCAGCTCATGCATGTTTACCTGTGCTAAGTCATGGCTACATACTACGTCATACCTGTATCATACTGTGCACCTCCGCTAGACAAGTAGGGTCATATCCTCAGGTGTTCTTAGAGACCCCTGGACTTTGAAGCAATCTGAGTGGTTCTCCACAATTCTCAGTTTTTCTATCAACTATAGGAAAGCAGAGACAATAATAAAATTGGAGATTGAAAGAGTTGGGACACATTATTGAGTCTTAGTCCTTTTTTTTTCCAAATTAGGAGAGGCAGGCTCAGGAAGTTTAACATGAAGATCATACAACTGACACAACTGGTTGATGTAAAGCCAGAATTAAAACATACATTTTTTAAAAATAAGAGATGCTCATCAATAATTGTGTCACATAAGTAAGGCAGCCCAGAATGGATCAAGTTTTGTTTAGTTTTGTTTGGTCTTTTTGAGACAGGGTCTTGCTGTGCAATTCAGGCTGGCCTTGAGCTCTTTTTGTAGCCCAGTCTGGTCTCAAATTTGTAATGATCCTCCTGCCTCAACCTTTGAAGTGCTGGGATTACAGGCATGCACCACCACACCCGGTATGGATCAATTTTTAGCTTGTTAATAACTCAATTATGAAATTCTCATATGTCTTAGAAAAACCTTTTTTTTTTTGGTACTAGGAATCGAACTTAGGAGCTTGCACTTGCAAGGTAGGTGCTGAGCTGCATCCCTGGCCCCCTTAGAAAACCTTTTGCTTCTTAAATATAATCTTTAAAACCAACGTGAAGAGGAGATACTAATTATAAAATTTATGCTTTTCTTTACAGTTAAATTTGTTTGTCTTTTATTCCCACTGAGAATTAAGGAAAGTGAATTTTAAGAAAGACGATTATATAGAGACTAGTTCAAAATTAATACTGAAGAGCCATTGCTTTTCAAGTAGAGTGTGAACATCTGATTATTTGAAAAAACAGAGATACTGGAAAACAAAGGGAAAGAGAGTTATGTTAAGACAGTAGTGGAAAATTAGATACAGGAATGCCATACACTGGTGGCCTCCCCAGGCTTGATGTAGAAAAGTGTGTGTGTGTGTGTAATTACCAATTTGTAATCGGAAAGAGAAAGGATAAGATTTGAAAAAATGTTCAAGGAGGAACACTTCTGCTGGGGAATGTAGTTCAGTGGCAGAGCCGTTGTATAGCACTCACAGGCCCTGGGTTTAATACCCAGGAAGCAGTGGCACTTTTTAATTCTTTGTGTTTGTAAGGTCTTAGTTTTTAGTGTTTTGGTTTTTTTCTAGGGAAAGAGGACTAAACAGCTGTAGTGCAAGCCCAGTGCAGCAGTTACATGAAGGAATTAATTAGTTCCTAGTGAAGCCTGCTCAAGGGCAACTGGCTTTCCAGTGGTTATACCCAGAAGTACTCAATTTTTAAGAAAAATGCTGCTTTTTGTGAACTATTAATAATAACACTACTAATACTTACAGAAATCTTACTATAATGATAGATGTTTAAGATCTTTTAAAATATTTTATAGGAATCAAATAATACATAGAAAGCATCCAGCTCAAAGTAAGACCACAATAAATTTGGTTACACAGATTATTTCTCTTTGTCTTGTTTACTTTTTTCTCGTTGCTTAGACAAAATACCCAACACCCAAAATGAAGAAAGGAAAGGTTTATTTAGCTTACAGTTTGTGGAGGTTTCAGTCCATACTTGGCTGCTTAGAGGCAAAGTAGCACACGGCAGAAGGCAAACTGTTCATGGCAGCCGAGCACCGTAAAAACAACCAGAGCAAAAGGGAGGAATTGCTGCAAGCAGCCTCCTTTTCTCCCCTACATTGTAAACAGCCTACCCCCTCCCAGGGGCGTGTACCTCTCACATAACCTCCATGCCCTCCACTTCCACAGGCTTAGGATGTATACAAAGTAAGCACCCTGGCTTCCTGCTGAATCACTCAGCCAAACCTTTGGACTCCTCAAGTTGACACAATGTATCAACCATAGCACTCTCCCAAACAAATATTTGGAGGGATGCATTATATTTGTGTTACAGAGGAGAAAGCTAAAACTTAATAATAGTTGAGAATTTAACCAAATGCTAGAAAAGAGTTGAGATTCTTATCAACTCAGCTATGAGTTGAGATTCATATCTGCCTCTAGAGCCAGAATTTTAAACTGCTACACTACACTGTATCTTTTAGCAATGGGATTACTTAGGACACCTACACATTATTTGCTAGCAAACTTTATACTACTTTAAAAATAGGGAAAATGGTGGCACTTGCCTGTAATTCCAGTACTCAGGAGGCTGAGGCAGGATCACCACAAGTACAAGCCTGTGTTTCATAGCTAGACTTTGTCTCAAAAAAAAAAAAGAAAGAAACAAAGAAAGAGGGGATTAGTAAGCAGAGAAAATTCAGGAAGAAAACTTAATTTTTTTTTCTTTCTAAATTGGGTGATAAGGAATAAACCAGTTTTTCATAAAATTTTTATTAATAATTATAATACTGGTGAATTTTATCACAAAATAAAGGCCTATTTATCACAGATTTCCTAAACTTTACATTGTACTAGATATTTCAAAAGTATACTGAAGCAATATAACAAAATAAATTAGGAAGTGTGACAAAAACAGACTACTAAAAAATAAAGCTGGGTGTGGTGACACATGTCTGTAATCCCAGCACATTCAGAGGCTGAGACCTGAGGATTGTGAGTGGCCTGAAGATTGTGAGCTTGAGCCCATCGTGGGCAACTTAGTGAGTCAGCAAGACATTGTCTCAAAAGGAAAAAAAATTTAAAGGGCTGGGGTATAGCACACTGGGAAGGCCCTGGGTTCAATTCCCCAATAATGAAAAAAGAAAGTAAAATGTCTGAATTAGTCTTGTTTTAAAAGGTGAAAGATTTATATGATCTGAAGAGAAACCAGAGTATGAATTAGTCTTGTTTTAAAGGTGTCCTATATTAGGAAATCTAGAGGGCCCTACTCTAGCAATCGGATCTGTATTAGCTGCACGAGTTGAACAGAGCAGACATTTTAGGTTTCAGGGTGCTGTTTTGGGGGAACATGTGTCCTTCCCTATCACCACAGTGCATTGGATATACTTGAGGCCCGGAAGTTAAGTCATGCCTCCATCCAGGACCATATTCCGGAGCATGGCTGGTAGCGGGTTGGGGTCTGGATCTTCCCACCAGGGAAGCAGTATTCCTCCCAGCACGTCACACTGTGCCAGCCTCCACTGTGTGGCTGTTGCTGTTTACCTGACTGTTTTTATTCAAAGCACTCACCCTGAGGCCAACAACGGCCACCTGTGTGGAGACACCTGTGTGGAGAGGCCGGATAGGGCTGTCTGGCAGTGGGGTGAAAAGAAACACAGAACAAAACAATTCTAGAAGATGAGTACATTTTTATAAATTAGTTTTATAAAACATCTTGTAAGTCTGGTTTCATTTGAGGATTTGTTTGTGGCCTTAAGAGTTCTTTCTGTTTGTTTGTTATTGTTTTTTGACAGGGTCTTGCTGTGTATTCCAGGCTGCCCTTGAATTCACTATAGAGCCAGCCTTGAATTCAGTTGATTCTCCTCCTGCCTCAACCTCCTGAATGCTGGGATTATATGCCTGACTTCCTTAGTTGTTTTGAAGCCTTTACAAGTAATATTTTATACCATACTAAAAGGAGTAAAACTCAGGGCTGGCGGTAGCTAAGTGGTAGAGCACTTGCCTTGCATCAGGAAGGCCCTGAATTCCATCCTCAGCACAGGAAAAACAAATCAGAAAAATGAAATGATCATTCAAGGGGAATAGAGTACAAATATACTTGAGAAGTGGCTCGTGTTCAGCGAGCACAGCTTGGGTGTCAGGTCCGTGCCGTGCTCCTTGTGAGTTCTTGTGACAGCCTAGCTGACAGATTCTACTGGGATTCTTGTTGTATGGATGGGGAAACTGCAGTTCTAAGAGCTTAAATCAGAATAAGAATATTTGAATCTGAGTTCACCATGTTCTTTTCCATACAGAAATTTTGGGAATGAACTATAGCTAAACATTTTTAGATAATATGGTATTAAATACCAAATATATTGTCCATCAGGATTCTGTTCAGGTTTATATTCACATATCTTATTATTTTTAAAGCAGAATAAGAACCTTAATCAATGGTAATAGAAATACTACTTTTATAAGAACTTTAAGCTTTTTTAAAACTTTCATATCAGACTTAAGTAACTAAATGGGTAACCTGATTGGAAAAAATGTTATTTCCTTGAATTATTTTTATTAGAAATAATATTCAGACTTTTTGGAAAGTCTGAATAAAACGTAACGATAATGAATAGAAACAGGTTCCATGCCCGCTGATTTTAAAAAATACTGTGCTAAACATCACTAGTAAGTTCCCTTTTCAAGCCTTTCCATCATGAGCCCACCCCTTTCTTAAAGAGGAAGATGTAACGTGCAGTATTTCCCTAACTTATCATTTGCGTATTTATTAATTTTTCCAGTTCTTGGGCGTGAACTCGAGGCTATATGCATGCGTGGTAGGTAGACACTCTACCGTTGAGTGTACCCTCATGCTTTATTTGTTTTGTGTGGACCTCTTTATGGAATTGTAATCTGAGAACATCTGGGATTAGTGTTTTATGGAACTTGCTTTTGAAAAATGCTAAACAAAGAGCTAGGAAAGATACTGATATTTAAAATTTTGGTTTTTGGCAGCTACTCAGATGGGCAATAAAATGGTCAACTTCATTTCTGTAGACTTGGCACCATTATTATTCAAAGAATAGCAGACATTTGTTCTGTGCTTTAAACCATGAAAATTTTAAATGATTTTTAAATTTTAAACATTTTATTAGCATTATATGTGTTCTTTATAATAAAGAAAAATAAGTATACACTAAACATCCCTTACATACCTGTCAAAAACGTTCTTAGAAATGTATTTAATGAAATAGAAATGTTCCAAAATCATATTGAGAAGGTCACAAAATAGGGCATCTAGTGTTCTCCTAGCATGTGAAACAGGCAAGTGAAAAAGCAAAAATGAGCCAACCAAGCCAGAAAGGACTGGCAGAAAAGAAACCACAAAAAGTTAGCTTATTATGAATAAATATTATGAATAAGTCAATTAAAACCAAAATATATTGTTAAATTTAAACATGTATGGACTTCCGGGAAGATGGCGACCGGGTAGGCAGCAGAGAGAGAACCTCCCAGAGGATTACCACCCAAACAATGAAATATAGCAATATGAAGACAGAAATAAGGACTTCCGGGAAGAAGATGACCAGCTGAGAGAGCGAGTGCGGAGGGAAGAACGGCTTCAGTTCCTGAACCCGACAGAGAACGCGCTACTGGGACAAACTGTGCCAAACCAGGCAGCGCTCCGGGATCCCGCTCAGAACCCCACCCCCGCAGCCAGCGCTGCGCGAACTAGAGCAACAGCGACCGGCCGGCGGGATTTCTGAGTCGGGGAAAATCTCCATCCAGGGAAAAACATCTGATCGGCACTCCTGTCTACAGGATCACAGGGTGAGTTAAGTGCGCACTCTAACCGGTTTTTCCTGAATCGGGAAGAAGCTCAGCCCAGCGAGAGACATCAAAGCAGCTTCAAGGACTGCGGGATCTCCCGGGT
>PVLD010027060.1:0-21299 GCA_004027595.1 Dinomys branickii
TTTCTAAAAAAAAAAAAAAAAACCCATCCAGTTGAGAAGAGCTTGAAGTATTTCAGGTCCTGAGACAAAACAGCTTCCAGCCTAGACTGATATATCCTGCAAAACTATCCTTCAAATTTAATGGAGAAATAAAATACTTCTACAACAAAGAACAACTGAAGAACGACATGAGTGCCAAACCAACCCTACAAAGAATACTAAAAGATATTCTAAAAAGAGATAAAAATGACCTCAATTTCAAGAACAGTAATAGAAAGGAACCACCAAGGAGAGCAAGCAATTAAACAAAGAGAAAAAGTAGGAAATTAACAGTAGGAAAATAACATGATAAGGATAAGCCAACATATATCAGTTATAACCATTAATGTAAATGACCTCAATTCACCAATCAAAAGAAACACACTGGCAGAATGGATCAAGAAACAAAATGCAACAATATGCTGTATAAAGGAAACACATTCAACTCAAAAGAAAATTCGTAGACTGAAAGTCAAAGGATGGAAAACAATTCTCCGTGCAACAAGAACCCAGAAAAAAGCAGGGGCAGCTATTCTGTTTGCAGACAATGTAAACTTCAAACTGAGAGCAATCAAAAGAGGTAGAAAAGGTCACTACATACTTGTTAGGGGAGGAAGAGATAACAATCATAAATATATATGCACCAAATATGGGAACACCCAACTATATAAGGCAGATCTTAATGGACATGAAAAACCAAATAAATAGTAGCACTATTGTAATAGGGGACCTAAACACCACATTGACACAAAGAGATTTGTCAACTAGACAAAAAAATCAGAAAAGAAATAACAGATATGAAACAAATCTGTGAACAAAAGGATTTAGTGGATGTTTTCGTAGTGTTCCACCTAACAACATCTATATACACATTATTCTGAGCTGCACATGGGGAGTTCTCTAAAATAGACCACATTCTAGCAGGTAGAGCATGCTTAACTAAATGCAAAAGAACTGAAGTTATGTCATGCATATTATCTGACTATAGTGCAGTGCAATTGGAGATTAATGACAAAATGAACCACAAAATTCCATAAACATGGAAATTTAATAACCACCTCCTGAGCGACGAATAGGTCACAGGTGAAATTAAAGAAGAAACTAAACAATATCTACCAACAAACAAAAATTTAAATACAACTTGCCAGAATCTGTGGGATGCACTGAAGGCAGTCTTCCAACGGGAATTTATAATGGTGAACTCACACATGATAAAAATAGAAAGAGAACAAATAAATAGCCTAATGCTGCACCTCAAGCTTTTAGAAAAAGAACAGGTTAAGCCCAAAGCCCAAAGTAGGGAGGAGATGATAAAGATCAGGGCAGAAATTAATGCAATTAAGATGAAGAAAACCCTACCAAAAATGAATCAAAGAGTTGGTTCTTTGAAAAAATAAATAAAATTGAAAAACCCTTATCCAACATTACCAAAAAAGAAAAAAATCAAATTCATGCAAGAAGGAATGAAAAGGGTGAAATCACTACAGATCCTATAGAAATTCAAAAGGTCATCCATACCTACTTTGAAAATCTTTACTCCTGTAGGATAGAAACCTCAAAAGAAATGGACAGATTCCTAGACAGGTATGAATTACCAAAGTTATAAAAGTCTTGAATACTCAATATCAATTAATGAATTGAAAATGTGATTAAAAACTTACCAACAGATAAAAGCCCAGGTCCTGATAGATTCACAGTGGAATTCCACAAGAAATTCAGAGAAATTTGAATGCCAGTACTCCTCAAACTCTTCAGTGGAATTGAAAAAGAAGAAATTCTCCCTAACTCATTTCTGGATGCAAGTATTATACTGATATCAAAAGTAGGGAAAGATCCAATCAAGAAAGAGAACTACAGACCAATTTCCCTAATGAAAATAGATACAAAAATACTCAATAAAACACTAGCAAACAATGCAGCAAATCATCAAGAAAATCGTACACCATGACCAAGAGGGATTCATCCCAGGAATGCAGGGATGGTTCAATATACACAAACCAATAAATGCAGTACACCATATCAATAGAGCCAATGACAAAAATCACATGATTATCTCAATAGATGCAGAAAAAGCTTTTGACAAAGTCCAACTCATTCATGATAAAAACCCTACAGGAAATAGGAATAGATGGTCTTTACCGCAATTTGATCATAGTCATCTATGACAAACCAACAGCCAACAGCATACTAAATGGACAAAAACTGAAAGCTTTTACTTTAAAATCAGGAACAAGACAAGGATGCCCATTGTCACCATTACTATTCAAGATAGTTCTGGAAACATTATCCAGAGCAATTAGACAAGACAGAAAAATAAAAGGAATAAAGATAGGAAAGGAGGAAATGAAATTATCATTATATGCAGATGACACAATACCCTACATGGAAGACCCCCAAAACTCCCCCAAAAGACTCACAGAATTAATAAACATTCAGTAGTGTAGCTGGATACAAAATAAGCACAGAAATATCAATAGCATTCCTATGTACAAACAACAAAGAGAGAAATTAAGGAAACCATACCTTTCACCATAGCATCCAAAAATTGAAATATTTAAGAATCAATCTAACAAAAGAAGTAAAAGATCTATACAGTGAAAACTACAGTACTCTGAAAAAAGAGGTCGAAGAGGATTTCAGAAAATGGAAAGATATTACTGCCTCATGGATAGGAAGAACCAACATTGTGAAAATGGTCATACTACCAAAACTGTTGTACAGATTCTATGCAATTCTAATTAAAATACCATTAGCATACCTCACAGATCAAGAGAAAACATTCCTAAAATTCATCTGGAACTAGAAGAGACTCAGAATAGCAAAAGCAGTCCTGCGCAACAAAGACAAGTCAGGTGGCATCACAATCCCTGGCTTGAAATTATACTAAAAGGCTGCTGTGATAAAAGCAACATGTACTGGAAAAAAAAAAAAAAAACCCCACAAAAAACAGACCTGAGGAGCAATGGAACAGGCTGGAAGAAACAGCCACAACCACACATGTACTCAGACATATGATCTGTGACAAAGGGGCCAAACAATTTCACTGGAAGAAAGATAGCCTCTTTAAAAAAAATGGTACTGGAAAAACTGGTTCTCTACATGTCAAAGACTGAAACTTAACCCATGTTTATCACCACGCACCAAATTCAAATCAAAATGGATCACAGATCTCAATATTAAAACAGAGTCACTAAATCTATTGGAAGAGAAAGCAGGTAAAAATCTTGAAGACAGAGGTAGGCAGAGAGTTCATGATCAAAAACTAAACTTCACGGGAAATACTTCAAAGAATGAACAACTGGGATCTCATCATATTGAAAACCTTTGCACATCTAAAGAAATCACCAGCAGAGTAAAAAGAAAGCCCACAAATTGGGAAAAAATGTTTAGCTGACTGTCCCTCAGACAAAGGACTTCTAGCTAGAACATGTAAAGAATTAAACAAATCAGTGCCCCCAATTCAAAGTCCCAATCCAAAAATGGGCATCTAAGATGAATACACACTTCTCAGATGAAGAAATACAAATGGCAAATAGATACATGAAAAAATGTTCAACATCATTAGTCCTTTGAGAAACGTAAATTAAAACAACACTGAGATTCCATCTCACCCCAGAAAGAATGGCTATCATCAAGAAATCAACCAATAACCAATGTTGGTGAGCCTGTGGGGAAAAAGGAACACTTCTCCACTGTTGGTGGAAGAGTAGACTGATGAAATCATTGTGGAAATCACTTTGGAGATTCCTCAGTAAACTAGGATTAGAGGTCCCTTTCAACCCAACTATTTCCCTTCTGGATATTTTTCCAGAAGAACTGAAAACATTATATCACAGCAATATATGTGCACCCATGTTTATAGCAGTACAATTTGTAATAGCTAAATTGTGGAAGCAACCCAAATACCTATCAACTGAGGAATGGATAAAAAAGCTGTGATATTTATATAATGGAATGTTACTCAGCTATAAAGAAAGATAAACTCAGGGCTTTTATAGGTAAATGGTCAAAACTAGAGACCATACTTATAAGTGAAATAAAATCAGACCCATACGTGTAAACAGTGTATTGTGTCACTAGTGTAAGAACCTGAAAGAGTGAATAAAATCTAAAAAGTATAATATTGTGAAAGCAAAAGGAACTGCTCAAAAGGAAAGAACAACTGGGATGAGGGAAAAGAGAAAAGAAAGAAGGGGAAACTATGTATATAGGTATACACAGGATAGCTAAGATAGTTGTATTACCGATTTCTATTACTTTATTGAAAGGAACAGTTAATGTTTAATTGTTTGACCAATCTTACATGTCTATATTTGTTTATCTGAGCAACCAATCTGAACATATATATCACTGTGTAATACAACCACCATTGTTAATTTCCCATCACCTTGTCTGAAAATATGCATTGCTTGTATTGTTTTTTGTTATTTTGTAAATGTCTGTGTGTCTGTTAATACGTTTTTGTTCTTTTATCTTTAAAAAAAAAACTCTAGAAGACTGCCCCCTCCCTTTGGGGAGTCATCTAGGTACAACCCATAACACTCAAGTCTATTCAGAAGTATGTTGTTTAATTGTTAAATATCTGGTAGGGCAGAAGACTTTCCTAAATATCTTATAGACATCAATTTTTAATTCCACTGTGATCAGAGAACACACCATATGACTGAAATGTTTGAAAATTTATTAAAATTTTATTTGTGCTCAACAAGTCAACTGTCTTGACAAGTGTTCAATGTGCACATGAAAAAATGTGCATTCTGTCATTGTTGAGTGGTGGTCTATCAACATGATTAGGTCAGTGAAGAGGGTGGTGTGGTTTGATCTTTACCTTTACTGTTTGCTTTACCTTCTTGTCTCAACAGTTAATAAGAAAGGAATGTTCAACTATTATTGCAAATTCGGAGATTTCTTTCAATTCAGTTACAGCTACATGTATTTTGAAGTACTTTTATTAGGTACCTATACATTTAGGATTCTTATGTCTTATAGATGAATTGACCTTTTATCTCTGGTAATACACTTTGTCTTCAACCTGTTTGTTTGATAATAATTGACAGAACAATTTATTAAAGTACTCTAGATTTTTTTCTGTGTTTATTGTTGGAATTTTTTGTCCTTTTCATCTTTGTCTTCAAATAATGTCATTTTGTATTTAAAACATTGCTTCCCTATAAATAGACTATAACAGCACGTTTTTAATTTTTAAAATTCTGGTCACTCTGTCTTTTAATTAGAGGATTTTTGTCCATTTGATTTAATTTGACGGTGATGTGATTGGATTTACATATATCATTTTGTTATGAATTTCCTTTGCCTCCTTCTATTTTTGATTCTCTGTTCCTTCTTTCCTGCCTTTTAAAAAGTTAATTGGTTATATCTGAATCCCTTAGTGGATTTTTTCTTCTGCCTCTTTGCACAATTATTTTAATGCCCGCTCTCAGAATTGGAATATACATGCACATTTCAAGGTCTACTCTGATGAATATTGAATCATTTCACCTAAAACATCAGACCCACACTGGTCTTTGTGCCTCCATTTTGTACATTTTAAATCTGCGTACATCATCACCTCAAAAAAAGCAATGTTACCTTGTTTTGATCTCAGCAGTCATACATCTCCTCAATAATTAAGAGAGTTAAAAACCAGTCTTTTATCTTTACTTACATGTTTACTCTTTCCAGAGTGCTTCATGCCCATCTCGCAGACCTGGTTTCTATCTGGTGTCAGTTCCCTTCGATCTGAAAACTGCCTTTTCTAAGTCTTATACTGCAGATTTCTGGCTAAAAATTCATTATATATTTACTTATTTAAAAATGTATTTATGTTATTCTAATTTAAAAAGCATTTGCTGGGCCTGGGATTCTGGGTTGAAAAGCTTTTTTCTTCTGTTGCTTTCAGGATGTTATTCCACATTGATGAGAAACCACTGTTTGTCTTATTTTTCTCCATTATTAATTTTTCACTTTAATCTGGCTGCTTTAAATATTTTTTATTGGTGGTTTTTAGGAGCTTGATGTGATTAGATGTGATTTCTTTGTATTTTGCATTGGATTTGCAGGGCTTTTGGATCTGTAAATATAAGTTTTCACCAAATTTGGAAAAATTTTGGCCATTGTCTCTTTAAAGATTGTTCTGGCCCATTGTCTTTCTCATCTATTTCTGGGGCTCCAAACACAAGTATGTTAGGTCATTTATGCCGTCCTTCATTTTTAAAAGTAATTTCCCTCTGTCTTTCAGATTGGATGATTTCTATTGGCCTGGTGATTCAGAGCAATTGATATGTCATGGGGGAGCTGGGTGGCAGGGGCATCGCTGAGCCGGAGTGTGGTTCCATATTCATGGGTGACAGCTCTGTTCTGGGTGGGTTTGCTCATGGGCCCTCAGGTTTCCCTTTCATGGACTGAAATCAGGGCTCTTCGATGCAGGAGCAGAGTGTGACCCTGCTAGTCCTTCCAGGACCGTGCAGAATAGTGGCTGGGAGCCGGGGACTATTTCACTTGCTGTTTGTGGACCCATGGCTCAGCTCAGACACTGGGCTCCTCTGTCAGAGAGAAGTGGCCTACCCAGCTGGTGTGACCTCATCAGGGCTGAGCATCAGGACTCACCTCAGAGCAGGGGTATGCTCAGTACCCAGCACAGCACCTTGTGGCCTCCCCAGGGCAGGTCAGTGTCCTGCTGTGCTCTCTCATCTTCAGATGGAGAGACTGTCTCACTGAGAACACGTGTGCTCCACGCTTCTGGGTCAGGATGTCCACCACTTTTGGTTGTTCTGACCTTTGGGAGCAGAAGGGCTGGGCCTTCGGCCCCCACCCCCCCGGACTGGGCAAACCTCTCCCTGATACCCCACTTCGTAGTGTTCTGGGTGACCCAAGGATTCTCTCTGGATGGTCAACTGTGTCCCCATACCTGTATCAGACACTGGTTACCGCTAGGTGGCAGCCAAGAGCAGTCCCAGTCTTTTGCGAGCCCGGCCATTGCAAGTGTTTCTCCACCTCTCTTCTGTCCTTTCTGCATTTCTCTTCTTATTCTTTCCCTCCCACTCTATGCTTTGCCCTCCTTCTCTTTCTCCCACTTTGTTGAGGCTTCCACTTAGACTTAGAAAACATCCCTGCCTGAGTTATGTAAGCTCCACCTGCAGCTGGACAGAGCAGTGTAAAAATAAAACTTGTCAGGTGCTATTACCTTCTTCTCTTCAGAGCTGAATCGTCTTGCTGCAGAGCTATTTAAAGCCCCACCAACAGCAGCTCTGCATTAGGGGCTTTCAGGCCCCAGGGGGTCCTTCCAGGTTGTGGGGAGGGGCCCCAGAGAGGGAGCTGCCCTGCTTGGCATCCTTTCCCGCACCTGGCTGTAGAGCAGGAGGAAGCCCCTAGGAAACATGGGGAGAGTTTAGACAGGAATAAGTCAGGACCAGATGCAGATATGATTTTTCACGCTCAAGAGGAGTGAGTACCCTGATTAAGATGTCTGGGGTGGATGCTGAGAGAAGGCATGTAGACACCTGTCTGCCAGGCATGGAGGGCAGGGGACCAGGGTGATAGCACTTTCATGCCCTCAGAGGAGCAGAGGGGGCCCTCAAAGCCCTGGAAGAGCTGAGCAAGCCTGGAGGCAGGCAAGGCCTGGTGCATGTCTTAGAGGAGGGTCGCAGAGCAATCAGTTTATCAGAGAATGCCCTGAAGTATCCAGAGCAGTAGCAGACCTGCTAGTCCTGGAGAAAGGGCCCTGGCCAGAGGCACAGGATCGTGCAGCATCTGCAGAACAGGCAGGGCTCTGCAGAGCCCAGGGTGGGGTGGGGAAGCTGGTGCCCGGTGCTGCCCCTCTCCACAGCAGGCAGCCGAGGGCAGCGGACGAGGAGATGGCCAGAGTCCAGAAGCTCCGCTCAGCTCTATCTCACCGTGGAATCTTCCCTCACAGACTGGCTCCCAGTAACAAAAGAGCTAACTGGGGCACCAGCTATTCATTCGGGTGAGAACTGAGTCCACGAGGAGAGACCATCACCTCATGGGGCTGTATCTTGCTGGTCCCTGGATGTTGCAGCCCTGTGCAGCCTGACCTGTGAGCAGACCCTGCCTGCAGCCTGGCAGAGTGGGGCTGAACCTTAGCCTCTAGCAGCTAATCTTAAGTCAAATGCCGTTTAATTTTTACTGCTGTCTGAAAGAAAGAAAGAAAAAGAAAGGATGAATGGGAGGGAGGGAGAGAGAGAGAGGGAAATAGAGGGAAAGAATAAAAGTCAACATAACCAATAACATTTCTTTACATGAAACTTTTTTCAGCTTATCACAGGACAACAGCACCACTACCCTTTTCCCTTCTCCATAAGACCAAGGGTTCTTCCAAGCTCCAGGCTTAGAAGCTTCCAGGATCCTCTAACTGGCTTTCTTTCTTACCTGAGGTCTGGATGGGCTATTTTCCCCTAAAGCACCACTCTAGCAGACTTCCCTCTCTGGGCTTCTTCCATGCACAGGCAAGGTCTTGAAGTCACCAGCCTGCCTGCACAGACTGCTGTCTCTTTGGCTGTGAGAGGCTGTGGGGGCTATCACTACCCTTGGGATGCTGGGCTTCCTGCCTCTTATTGAGTGGTCCTGGGCAGTAGGGTGGTACATCCAAGGAAAACCTCATGAACTTCTTTTCCAAACAGCCCAGAACTCTGGAACCAGGAAGGGACAGAGTGCCAGGACTACCAGATTGGTTGCAGTCATGGCTGTGGGAGCAGTCACAGGGTGGTGAGCATGATGAAGCACTCTCTCTCCCTTGTCCCTTCCATGGAGAAGTGGGAAAGCCTTAAGAGAGACCCTAAGGATGACAGGCCACATGAGCTCCAGGACACCAGACCATCCAGAGGGATCCAGGTCCTGAAGTCACCTAGGTTGGGAGAAGAGATAAGTAGGTCCCTGGGTCCCAGGACACCCCCAGCAGAGAAACAGGTATGTACACATGGATATACACACATACAGTGTATTGACATGTACACCACACAGAGATATATTCATGTATGAATGCATACACACATGAAATTCATGCATGATTGCACACGTGCACAAGCATATATGCATATAGATACAAGCAAGATATACATATAGATGTACACATATACACAGACATATACTTATATATGCACATGTGGATATGCATAATTGGAGACATGTACACACAAACACATACACATATAGATATAAATATACCCCTATATCAATATACACATACTAATATGTACAAACACACATGCATATACTTGTATATGCATACATGACACAGAGATATTCACATAATGCGTATATATGCACATCTTTCTCTCTCACACATACTTCTTATCTCTGATCTCTGAGGATCCTCAAAGCAGTGTCTCTCAGTGGCAGTGTACACACATTGAGCGACAGGATCTTGGTTTCTAACACATTTCTGCACCAAAGAGAAGCAGGGCTCCTGGACACCCATTGACTCCAGGAAAAGGGCAGAGAAAGCATGATATAAAGCCAGAATGCCTTCTCACCCAGAAAGTAAGAGCTTACTACAATAATTGGAATCATGGACAAAGAACACAGGGTTTAGCCTGAGAAGCCCCACTGGCCACCTCGGGAAGGGGGCAGTAGAGATCAGACACACACTAATAACACTGTTGTGGAGATCTTTGAGCAAAAGCAGAGTCCATGTATCTACCTGATAGAAATGCATGCACACATGAATGAATGAGAAGGGAAAGCTCTGCCTCTCAGAAAAGTTTTATCTGTCAAAAAGGCTTAGGAATTAGCACTTAACAACTTTAGCAATGATTTAGACAAGAATCCTCAGTGGATTTGAAGTCTGACAGGCAAAGTTCTGATGAACAGAAAACTTACCTAGGCTCAAAGTATCTCCCCAGAAAGCAGGAATTAATTGCTTTTTAATTGATGTACACCACATGTGTTAATTTTCTGCAGCTGATAGAAAAATTAGCTTTGAACAACACAAACTTACAAATGTCCTACATTATAGAGGTTGAAAGTCTGCCCTGAATTTCCATGGTGCAAGCAAGGCTGTGTCCTCTTGGGCTCTTCAAGGGGAGCCATCTTCAGCTGTAGAGGTGCTGGCACCCCAGTCTCTTGGCCTTGTCCTCTATCTTCAAAGCATCTTCAGCTGTCCCTAGTTTTAGCTCTCCTGCTTTCTTTGTCCACTTGAGAACTCTGAGTACCCTGCCCTTCCCAGGTAGTCCAAAATGGATTCCTTCTTAAGGCCAGTTGATTTGCAACCAGTACTCACTTCATTCTGCTTTGCTGTGTAACCAAACATTCTCAGGTTCTGGGCAATAGGATGAGAATACTAGTAGGTGAGCCATTTTGCACAAAGTACAGACACTTACTAAGTAGCTTTAGTAGTGGAGGATCTTGGCAGATGTTTTGTTAACCAGGTGCCAAGAGGTGCCTTCAAGAGCCAAGGGACCGATAACCTTGGGTGTGTGACCCTGTTATGTTGCCCTGAGAATACCCAGCACGGTCGGTGGTGTTCTGCCAAAACCACAGATCGTCATAAGTACATGTGAGATAAGTTGAAGGACATAGTAAAAAGTAGCTGGCCTGTCCAGGCCTTGAAATCAAGGACCACCCAAGGTGCTGCTCCAGACCCACCCAGATCCATGTCCCTGATGACTGAAGGCCAAACAGTCCTGGATTTTTAAAGAAATCACGGGGTAGCTCATTCAGTCTGAATATGACTTGGGGCTGAAGGTCCATACTGGGCTGATGCCGACCTGATGTTCGAGATTGGGGGCTGGGAACATCTGATTCTTTCTTCTTAGGGAACATACACTAACATGTGTAAGGTAATAGAAGTTCAGGGTCTGCAGTGCATATTCAACACTTGATCTTACCCAAAAGGCCAAGAAAGGATCGCAGTGAATCCTCAAATGAGTCAGGCTGGTAATGAAGGGATACAGGTGCAGGGATAAAGGAGCTCTAATGGCTATTTTGCAGCTTTTAGGTAAGTTTTATTAATTCAAAATAAGAGGTTAAGGGAAAAATGCACATGTGGAGAAAGAGGCCAAGAGGAATGCCCCTGGGCATGCGCAGCTCATCTCAGGGAGGCATCTGTGAATTGGTCTGTGCGTGGTCCCTGGAACAGTCCTTCTCTGAGCCATTTACTGATGTTCACTTCACAAAAGAATGGCAAGCAGACATGATCTCTGCCCTGACGCCAGTATTCTTAATCAAAACGAACATCCTGAGTGCAATCAAGCCTCAGTCCAACTAGTGACTCAGATGGGAGAGGCAGTGTCCACCAGGTGCAGCCAGGACACCAGAGGATAGTGCAGCTTGGGCCATTGGACTCTCTTGCATTCTGAGTCAAACAAACCCAGAAATAGCAAAAGAAAACAATGCATAACAAAATTAGCTGTATGAGGGATTTAGAAATATGAAGCCATATTGGACATTTGGTGATACGGAAAATTGATTGTTACTCATTCTAGGTGTGAAAATGATGCTGTGGTTGTGGATTTAGAGAAACATCCTGAAATAGGAACAGATGAAATTATACCACCTCTCAGATTTGGTTAAAATAATACAGCGAGGGGAGCAATAAAATACAACAGGATCTGTTCATGCGAGTTGAAGCTGGTGAGGTCCATGGTTCACCTGCTGTGTCTATTTGTAATCCCCCAAAAGTCATATTAAAGAGAACTAGAGGGAACCTAAAGGGACCATCTGCAGTGGTTTCTGATCAGAAAAGGGGGTATCCTAAGCATGTAGTTTAGAAGGGGCCTCTGTCTCTGCATCAAAATCCTGAGTAAATGGAAATGTCGATGAACCTCCTGGCTCCACCAGGCCCACTGGGCTGTCAGAGGCCTGCTTCCCCCAAAGGAGACCTGCATGGAGAAGTTTGTGTTTGGGGCACTGATGCATTGGAGAAAAGCAGAGAGACCTCATTTCCTTAGCTGTGGGCTGGGAATAAAGGTTCAGTTCACAGGGTCTGAGTGAAGAGCCAATGTGGTGGTAGATAACAATGACAGCAAAATGCAGAGACAATGATTTGAGGGTTCCAGAGCATTTTTAGATTTCTGAGGCATGTTGAAATTCACACCTGTGCCATGGTCATCCTCCCAGGCATCTCTAACATACTCTGGTGTTCTCACTGGTAGGAAAATTTCCTATAAAACCCTGAAAACTCTGTTGTTTTAAAAATGTTACTTTTGCCAGATCTGGTTTGCTTATTAATTTTTTTCTTCTGAGTAATTTAGGATCTGCAGGTTAGCAGCCATGTAATTTGATATTTTGACATTTAATCTGGTGGAAAATTGGCAAGATAATTGAGGCTGAGATCCTGATCTCTGGGTCCGTGACAAGGTTCCCTGAGGACAAATCTCCTCCAGTGCCAGCCCCATCCCCGCACCAAAGGCAATGTGTTGATGGAACTTGCAGACCTGCCTGTCCTGGACTCAGCTGTCCTCTAGACAAAAGTGTCTTCATGGCAACTGTCACCTGATTTCATGCATGGATTCCTGCTGTTTGACCTTTCCATGAGGAGCACAAGAGAATCAGCTCACCAGCACCCTGTATCTTGGTCTCCTGCATAGCTGCTGCAAGATGGACATATTGCCGTGGGGTGGCCAGGGCAAAATACAGTGAGAGACAAATGACAGCCTGTAGCTTCCAGCAGCAGATGGCTCCAGAGTGTAGACCTAGTAAGCTCTTATGCAGCACCAATCTGAACCCAGAACTCTTGGGCCCCGGGTTTATCCATTCCACTTTCCCACAGCTTTTTGTACCCACTCCTGAGGTTATAGGAGATACCTCAAGCCAAATTTATTGGGCTTTAGCTTGCATCTGGCCCCCAGGAGTGACAGCGCTCTGCTATTAAGGCTTCTTAGAAGAAGTCAACAGTGTGAGTAAATAAACACAGCCTGTGGGAGACAGTTATGCAAAATAATTCATGTGTTTGGGCCTAATACATTGAGGCAACCAGAAGACAGTAGCTATAAACCCAGATAAAAAGCAAAGACAGTGACCCCAGCACTCCAGACAGAAAACACAGGCACACTGTGGAGGCAAGTCAGAGCTGGGAGCAGCAACTGGCACCTTGGAGTCCTTTGGCAGCCATGGTCACTGCACTGTATGGAAGACTGGCGGGAAGTCACCACCTCTGGAAAAGAAGGGAGAGGTGAGGGCCTCTGGGTGTATTTGTAGTTGTATTATACATGTACATGTGTATGTGTGTACATGTGTATGGTGTGTGCCTCTGCATGTGGGGGATGTATATGTGTGTATGTATGCCTATATCTTGTGTGTACACAATGTGATAAACATATTTGATAAACACACGTGTACAACATACACATATATGTCTGTGTGTGTATCTTGGAAAAAACAGAGCCAGAAGTGGAAGACCCTGTATTCTGCATATGGTCCACTCCAAGGTTTCTGGCTGATCTTAGATTCCAGCCAAGACCAAGCAGAATGACAGCTCTGAGTTGCTGCCCACTTCAGGAAGACAGAGCCTGCAGTTTAAGCACAACCTGAGTGGTTGCTGAAAATCAAAACATCAACATTTTTGGAGAAATGTGACACAATCCAGATGAATTAGAACTTAGAACTTAGAACTTAGAACTCAAAGATCAGGACACAATCCAAGATCATTCATTGTATACAGAACCAGAAAATACCATCAAGACTGTTTCTCAAAGAAAAGACAATTGAGACTGATCTCAAGAGGACCTGGACATTGGGATGATCAGAAAAGGGCTTTGAAACAACTCAGTCAGAGGAAGGATGGACACTTGTAATGAATGCAAAAATGAGCCACTCAGTCAAGGGATAGATTGTCTTGGTTGTTGTTATTTTGTTTTCTTTTCTCAAAATAAAAAAAGAAATAGATGATATTAAAAAACAGAAGTTTGAGAATTGAAACCCTTGATAATATCAGTATTAGAGCTGCAACCCTTGATAATCTCACTATTAAAGCTGCAGACTTTGGAGGGAAGTCAGAACTGGGAGCAGCAACAGGCACCTGTGGGTTCTGTGGCAACCATGGTTACAAGAAAATTCCAGTGGCCTGACAAATCAGTAAGAACAATCTAATTTGAAGAAGAAGTGGAAAAAATTATTGAAAAGAAAAGAACAGAGCAGAACAGTACTTCAGGGATCTGTGAGACAGCAAATCTGACTTTTGAGGAACTGGAGTCCCAGAAAATGAGGACAGTGCAAAAGAGGCAGAAACATATTAGAAAAATAATGAACAATAAACCTCCTTAATATTTTGGAAGGAAAATATTTAGTCCAGAATTTGATATTTATCAAGAATATTCTTCAAGAACTAAGATGAAATCAAGGCATTTTTAGATAAAGAAAAGTGAAGAGGATTTGTCACCAGTAGAGCTGCACTGTACAACTGGTAAAGGAAGTGTTTCAGTATGAACCAAGACATGATTCCTGAGGCAGCATGGACATGTTAGGATGAGAGGAGATGGTTGAAAATGGAATGAAAGTGCATACACAAAACAATCTATTTTCCTAAAAAATGCAAGCATATGAACAAAAATTTATGTTATTTCGATGTGCAATGTATGTAGGTACAACATATGTATTAGCTCTAACAGGAAAGATAGTGAGTATGGAGATAGATGACCATGCACAACTGAAGATTTCCAAATTTTATGTAAAGAATTACAATGTCATCTATCTATCTATCTACCTATCTATATATTTATGTGTGTGTGTATATGTGTATATATATATATATATATATATATATATATTTATTTATACCAGGAATCAAACTCAGGACCTTGCACTTGCCAAGCAGTCACTGTCCCACTGAGCTATATCACTGGCTCTTACAATGTTATCTTTAATCAGCCTATAAGAAATAAAGAACATATATTGGAATCCCTAAAGCAATAGCTAAAATGAAAAAAGATTTTGTTAGAAAGCCAATAAAGGGTAAAAACTGAATTCTAAAACACAGAAGATGGAGACCTAAATTCAACCATATCAACAGTTATATTAAATATCAATAGAATAAACATCCCAACTAAAAAGACAGAGATTATAAAAATGGATAATCGAATATCCAAGTGTACACTGTCTCTAAGAGATTCACTTTAAATGTAAAGACACAGATTACTTGAAAATAAATGGGCAGAAAGAAGTACTCTATGAGGCTCGTAAACAAAAAGACGTGGAATGCCTGTTCTGTCTCCTCAGAGGTAAGACAAACCTCTTCACAAAGAACATGTCATGGAACATAAAGCAAGAGACATATCTCAAAATGATCAGTTTTGATGAATTCACTAGAAGATATAGCAATTATAAATTTTCATGAATCTAAACCCTAAAATAGTGTTTCAAAATACCAGAAACAAAAGTTGACAGATTATCAGACTGTCAGAGAGAAACAGATAATTCCACAATCATTGTGAGACTTAATACTTGTCTCTCAGCAAGTGATTAAACAATTTAATTAGACAAAAAAGCAATAAACAGAGAGAGACAGAGAGAGACAGAGAGAGAGAGAGAATGACTGTCACTGTCAAGCACCGTGATCTAATTGCCATCTATAAATCACCACAGTCAACAACTGAAAACACACCCTCTTTCGGGTATGAATGGTATATTCATTGAGGCAGAACCTTATAGTTGGCCATATAACAAAGTTCATTAAATTTAGAAGTATTGAAGTCATAAAGAATATATTCATTCACCACAACGAAATTAAATTAGAAATCAATAACAATAAAATAGCCAGGAAATTGTGAAAGTTTGGAAATAAACTGAAAACTTTCAAATATGCCATCAATAAAGAAGAAATTTAAAAAGTTGGAATTGTACTCTGGGTAACTAATTTTGAGATAATACATGATGTATTAATCATTCTCATGTTATTTGGCTTTGAAATTTTATTTTTTTCTTTCTAAAAAAATTTTAAAAAAGAAATATTTAATACAAATGACCCTAAAAACAAAACACTAAGGTAAGTGAAATGCAGCTAAAACAGAGGTGAAAGATGTATAGTTTTTAAAACATGTATTAGAAAATAAGATCAGCTGCCACCTTATGAGATAGATAAAGAAAATTGAACTCAAAATAAGTAAATGAAGGGAATAATTATGACAGGAGCAAACTCAATGAAATAGAACACAAACAATAATGAGAACTACCAAAGCCATGCACCAATTCCTTGAAAGGGTAGATCTGCCAACTGTGGAGGTGGTAGAGACAGAACATCAATCAGCAATATCAGGATGAGAGTCAGTGGTCACTGAAAATCCTGCAGGAGGTACAAAGACAAAAAATAAAACAAAACATGTCGAGCAAGTCATGCAAACCAAACCCATGTAGGATGAAAAATATCCTTGAAAGTGCAAATTACTAAAATGACACATGTGACACAGAAAATGTGAGTAGCCCTGTAGCTATTAAGGAAATTCACTATTAAAACCTCCACATCAAGAAAACTCCATGCCCAAACAATTTCACTGCTGAATTTTATAAACTAATAGCAGAATAATAGAAAACCCTTAGGAAATTTAGAACAAATGAACACTCTCCACTTTATTTTGAGTCTAGCACTGCAGCATCCAATGCAGCTATTGAAGTTCTCAGAAGCAAGGACAATGAGAGGATGGAAAAATAAAGACAGGAGACGACATACAAAAAGCTGAGGTCTGATGGGGCCTGCTCTCGGGATGGGAGGAAAAGAAACTGCGCAACCACTATAGTGTCTTTATTTATACATTTAGCAGGTTAGTGTCACGTGACACCCCCTTTGTCTAGCAACCCATTGCTTGGATTTCCTCTGGGTTTGGTGTTCTCTGAACTGAAGCAGCTTGTTCACATGGCTTGCCTCAGGCTCTTGTTCTCTGATAGGCCTCGCCTCTGCATGTGTGATCAATTTCCAGCTTCAGTTGCTTTGTTTTTGTTTTGTTTTTACACAGTATAACCTTGATACCAATACTGAACAAAGGCATTACTTTATAAAGTAAAAAAGAAAGGAAGGGAAGTAGGTATATCATTTTTCATGAACACATCAGTAACACATCACGATCCAATAGGGCTTGTTTCAGAAATGAAGGGCTTCTTTAACATTTTTTTAAAAATCATTGTAGAGAACAATTGAGTATAGAACTCAATTAGGAAAACAAGAGAATTTTTTTCAATAGGTAAAAAATTTTTGACAAAACTCAATAGACAGTAGTGATTAAAAACAAAACAAAAAACTCCCAGAAATCTAGGAATAGAAGGAACTTCTTTAATCTCTTAAATGCCATCCATTACAGCGGATCTAAGGCTCTTCTGTTCAGAGGTGGAGCTATTGGAAGGTAACTTGATCATGAAGACTTTAATTTCATCAAGGATTAATCCACTGATAAGATCACAATTTGATGGAAAATTTTGTGAGCCAAAATAAATCTTTCTTTCTTTAAATTGTTTTTCTGAAGGATTTGGTCACAACGACGAAAAGTTGACTAATATAAAGTCCATTAAGAATCTTAGTTAATGTCTTGCCTACTGATGGAATATTAAGTATGTCCCTTCAAAATGAGGAACAAGATAAAGTGCTCACTCTTAGTGCTGCTACTCAACTCTCTCTTAGAGGCCCTAGCAACTATAATAAGGCAAGAAATGAAATAAAACATATAAAGTTCAGAAAGAAAGAAAGAAGTGAAACTTTCTATATGCAGATAACATTATTTATTATTTACAGAGCTACCAGAATTAATAAGTATATTAGGGTCGTAGAATCTATTTTTAAAAATCAAGTGTATTTGTCTTTATATGCTACCAGCAAACTTGTGGAACTTGAAATCTCAAAAACAAATTCATTATCAAAAGTTCTAAATACATAAAAGATGTAAGAATACATTGAACACAAGATATGTAAAACTTTGCTGCTGAGAACTACAGAACATTACTGAGAGAAAGTAAAATAGACTTAAGTAATTTCAGAGAGCTATATCATAGTTACAGAGTGAAAGATTCAATTTTAATAATCTGTTAATACCCCCAACTGGATCTATTCAATGTCATCCCAATGAAAATTATAGTGGGATGTTTTTGTTGAAATTGACAAGATAGTCTTGAAGTTGCATATAGAAATACAAAGAAACCAGAATAGCCACAGTGATTTTTTTAAGAAGAGAAGACTGGAGAAACTGCCATCTTGATTTCAAAGCTCACTATAAAAATACAGTGGCATGATGACATGCAATGAAGAAAGAGACATGCAGATCAGTGATGCAGATTGTTATGTTGTGATAGAAATGCATATACATTAGGTCAGTTGATTTATTTTCAAAGATGCCAAGGTAATTCACTGGAGGAAAGAATAGTCTTTTCGAAACAGTGCTAGAACAACTGAATATTCACATTGAACATAATGACCACCCTAATCTAACTCAATGTACAAAATTAACTCAAAATGACCATGGATATTGTTATGGCTTATATGTAGATGTTCCCCCAAAGCCTTATGCACTCAAGGTGGTAGGTGGCTGGATTATCATTGTGTGATATTGGATTAAGGATTGTTGTATTGAATTACCATACTGATCAGTTTAACGGCCTGTTTGTGGTTGAATGGATTTACTGAAGACAGAAGCCCCACCCTGGGTTTGGATGGCACCAACCAATAGACTTGTAGCCTGGATGGAATATAAAGTGACGGGAGGAAGGCAAGCTCGCTGCTTTCTGCTTGTGACCTGCCATACCATGAACTGTTTCTCTTCTGCCATGCTACCCTGCTTTGGAGCTAGCTGACTATAGACTGAAACTTCTACAAACTATGAGCTAAAATAAACCTTTCCTCCTTTAACTTGTGGGTGTTAGGTATTTTGTCCCAGTGACAAGAAAGTAACTAAGACAGACATAAATGTAAAAGCTAAGTTTGTAAAACTTCTATAAAAATCCATAGTGGAAGAATCTTTGCAAACGGTGGGATGAGCAAAGATTTCTAACAGGGCACACACACACACACACAAGAATGTAAAAGAAGGATGTGATAAAATGTATTTTATCAGGATTTTAAAACTTATGAAAGATACCACCAAGAAAATGAAAAGACAATTCATGAATAGGAAAGACAGCCTCCACATATTTTTCTTGTGTGTACACGTACCTCCAGACTATCAGAAGAACTCTGACGACTCCACAGACACTCACAAAAGAAGATACAAGAACAGCCAATACTGGATAAGTCACAGCGAGGGCGCCTGAGGCGATTGGCGCTGCGCTTGGGCCGCGGCTCGGCTGAATCCACGTACAACCGAGTGCGATTGCGGCGGGACGGACCCTACCAGCTCCTGAACCCTAATGGCTCAGAGGCGGCTGAAGCCAGGAATTTTTGGAGGCGGCGGAGCAGAGCAAACTCAGAGAACACGCTCCTCAGGCAGACTGCGCCAATCTGGGCAGCGGTCCGGGATCCCGCTTAGAGGCCCACCCCCACAGCCAGCTCCGCGGGAACTGTGGCAGCTGCGGTCGGCGGCTCCTGCGAGAAAGCCGAGGAGACAGAGAAGCGCCAGGGAGCGCCAGGACAGATCTCTGAACGGGTGAGACGAGTGAACACTGCAGCAGGATTTCTGAGTCGGGAAGAAGCTCGACCCAGGGAGATACATCTGAGCGGCATTCCTGCCTGCATGATCCCAGGGTGAGTTGATTGGGCGCCCTGACCTGTTTTTTGAGTCGGGAAGAAGCTCCGCCCAGCGAGGAACATCTGAGCAGTTCTACTGACTGCATGGTCCCCAGGACGGAAGAGCTGGCTGGGCGCTCCGACGGGATTTTTGAGTGGGGGAGGAGCTGCACCCAGGGAGGAACACCTGAGCGGCCCCCTGCCTGCAAGGTCCCTGGGGCGGCGAGCTGTTTATGCGCCCCAGCCAGGTCTTGGGGTAGGGAGTAGAAGCGGAAATCTCAGCAGACAGCTTAAGGGACATTCTCCCAAAGAGAAGGAATCATTGGAGCAGCCTCTGCAGCAGACCTTTGCCTGCTGAACTGAATGGGGAATTTATAGCCCAACATTTTGAATCTGATACCCAAAAATGGGAAAACAGAGGAACAAAATGCAGTCTCAAAACTCAACCCCACCCAGAACAAGTTCTGAATGCAAGGATACAGGGGAACCAAGAAGCCACATACCTGCAAGTTATGAAACGATTGCATCCGAAATGAAACAACTCCAACAGGCCATAAAAGAGCTTAAAGCAGAAATAAGCCACATACCTGCAATGATCTCTCAGACAAAAAACGAACTGAAAACAATAATGGAAGAAATGTTCCATACACATAGAGAAGAAATAGATAAGAGACTAGAAGAAAATAGGAAACAAATGGAAACGTTACAAGAGCAATTTAGGAATGAATTACCAAGAATGAAACAGGTCCAAAGAGAATGCCAGGATTTGAAAACTTACACTGAAAGCTTGCAAAACTGCTTAAAAGAAACCAAAGATAGAATTTCAGACCTTGAAGACAGCATGGCAGCTTATGAGTGTGAAAGGAAGGATCTCATAATATCATCAAAGACACAAGAAAAGTAAATCCAGGAGGATCCGGGGAAGATGGCGACCGGGTGAGCAGCAAGGGAGCGAACCTCCTTAATAAACACCACCAGCTCAAGACAGACTTGGTGAGCGTGAATGCCGGAACCTCGGCTGGGAAGTTTAAACTGGGCGTATTTCTCTGAGATGCCCGGGGAGATGTGGTAGGGCGGACCAGGCTGCCGGGGCGAGACCTGGGAAAGTCCCAGACGCTGGGAGCCGGGGACGATCCCCGCGGGGAAGAAGCGGGGATCGGTCCAGGCACAGTGGGAGCGCGGCTGCCTCGGGCCCTCCCACCCCCCGAGCCGGTGCAGCCCCCCCCGGCGGCTCCCGACAGAGATCGGCTTGCTAGCGGCAGAGACGCCCGGCAATCCCACGTTTTGCGCGTGTCGGGCGAGCCGCGTGGAGGGCCCCAAACGCCACCGGGAGCGGAAAAATTTGCGGGGCCCTAGCGCCCTGAGAGCACGGACGCCTCGATTCCTCCCGCCTCCCTAGCCGGCGCAGCCCCCCGGTGACTCCCGACAGAGATCGGCTTGGTGGCGGCAGAGACGCCCGCTGGTCCCACGTTTCGCACGTGTCGGGCGAGCCGTGCGGAGGGCCCCAAAAGCCGCCGGAAGAGGAGAGAGGAATTTGCTGGGTCCTAGCGCCCTGAGAGCGCGGACCCCTCGATCCCTCCCGCCCCCCGAGCCGGCGCAGCCCCCCAGCGACTCCCGACAGAGATCGGCTTGTTAGCGGCGGAGACGCCCGGCAATCCCACGTTTCGCGCGTGTCGGGCGAGCCGCGCGGGGG
>PVLD010027061.1:0-21299 GCA_004027595.1 Dinomys branickii
CCCCCCCCCCCCCGGACCGGGGATCAAACTCAGGGCCTTAGTGCTTAACGGCAAGCACTTAGCCCACTGAGCTGTACCTCCAGCCCTGGTACCAAATTTGGTCTTGGTTACTTTTCTCTCATTGATGAGACAAAATCCCCAAGGCCAAAAATGAAGGAAGGAAAGGTTTATTTAGCTTATAGTTTGTGCAGGTTTCAGTCCATACTTGGCTGGTTCTGAGGCAGAGTGGCGCATAGCAGTGGGCAAACATTCATGGCAGCAGAGCACAGCCAAAACAACCAGAGCAAAAGGGAGGAATGGCAGGTAAGCAGCCTCTTTCTACCTCCCTTACATTGTAAACAGTATACCCCCACCCAGGCGGGGTGTAGCACTCACATAATCTTCATGCCCTCCTCTTCCACTGGCTCAGAATGTGTACAAAGTAAGTACCCTGGCTTCCTGTTCAGTCACTTAGCAAAACCTCTGGACTCCCAAGTTGACACAGTGTATCAACCGTAACAGGAAGGAAGGGAGGAAGAAAGGAAGAAAAGGAAGGAAGGAAAGAAGGGAGGAAAGGAGGAAGGTAGGAAGGAAGGAATTAAGGAAGGAAGGAATGGAGAGATGGAGGGAGGCATGGAGGATATGCAGCATGTAGTGGGGCAGAGAGGAAGGAAGGAAGGAAGGAAGCAAGGAAGGAGAGCAATAGCAGGAAGGGGTGTGAACAGAGTGAGATCTTTCTACAAACATTGAAATTTGAGTTGAGAACTCAGGGAAAGAAGGAAGTTTAGAAAGAAAAGAAGAAAGGAAGGGAGAGAGGGATGAAGGAAGTAAGGGATGGAGGGAGGAAAGAAGGAAAGGAGAGAGCGAGGCAGGGATGGACACAATGTGGCAGGAAGGGGGGCTGAGAGGAAGGAAGGGAGGAAGAGAGTACGATAGGGAGGGAGGGAGAGCATTATGAACATTTGTAGATGGGAACAAATAGCAGAAATAGTTCACATACCTGCTGGATACCGTCACAGTTGTGTTGCTCTGTGCTTACTGTATAGTGTGATACTATCAGGGCTTACTGTGTGTTTGTGTGTGTGTGTGTGTGTTTGGTTCTTTCATTCTTTATATTTTATATTTGTGCCAAAGGTGTATAAGTCTCACTTTGTCAGACTCATGAATGTATCTGACTTATAAACATCCTCCCAGAATGGAACAGAACTCATTCGTAAGTTGGAGAACTTAACCATATTATGAATAATGAGACTACTATGAATTTTATATTATGAATTATTGGGGAACAAAATTACATAAGTTATAAATTGTGTTGTTAAGCATATTCTAGAAATTCTTTCTTTCTTTCTTTCTTTCTTTCTTTCTTTTTGGTCTTTTTGAGACAGGGTCTTACTATGTAGCTCAGGCTGGCCTTGAGCTCATTCTGTAGCCCAACCTGGTCTCAAACTCAACAGTCTTCCCGCCCCAACCTCCTGAGTGCTGGAATTACAAGCATGCACCCCCACTCCCAGCTCTGGAAATTACTTGTTTCTTGGTCATGTAAATACATTCCTGTCACTGAACCTTGAAAATATTTTTTTCTTTTTTGGTTTAATCATACATTAAAAATAACTTTTTGGCCCCTGTAATTACTTTATTGTTAAAATTTTTGAAGATGGAGTGTTAAAGAGAATCAAGTTGCAGTGAATTTTTGAAAATGGAGTGATAAAGAGAATAAAGTTGCAGTAGATATTGGTTTTCATTTCTCTCAGGGGTCAAGGCAATGTATATGCTTCCTTTCTATTTAAGTGTATAATTGATGTTCATAAGGAATGATGTTGGCCTTGTTTTTAAAACAAAGTCTCATTAATATTATGTCAGTCAGTGATTAATGATTAAAATATTCAAAGATCAACTTAAAAATTAAATTAGTTCACCCTTCATTCTACTTGTGTTACATATAGTAAAACCTAAACTAAAAATGACAAGAAGTAACTGAAAATGATCTTATAGTCTATTTTTCAGTTATTAACAATTACCTAAAATGTGATATATTCAAAACATTTAGATCTCTAGGTCTGTTCAGTGATGAGTCAGTCCCCAATCTTATTCTGTCTATACACACAATACACCCCAATAAGAACTGCCATTCATGGTCATTCTGAAGCATCATCAGATCTTTTTCCATGCCACACAGAGTGCTGTAACCCGCTCATCATTATTGTGTGGATTGTATGGTAGTAATCATATTTAGTCTGCCGAGTAAGATGTGCTATCTTCTTTTTTCTGGTAGCAGATCTTTCCTTCTGGCCATAGAAAGTTGTACACAGGGCTGAGACCTGGCCCACGGTAAAATCTCACATTTTGCCAAGGTGACTGGGCAAAAATATAATCATGCATAGTAAAGTGCAGGTCCGAAAGAATCATTCCCTGTTCTTGGTACTTGGACCCAAGAAGAAGGCAACTCAGGCAGAAAGAAAGGAGCTAATGTTTCAAATGTCATTTGCAGCCAAGTGTACGAACAAATACAATCAACTTATGTGCAACCAAGAGCACTAATGAATATAATCAACCTACTAAATGCCTGCTGATGTGACTACTTTTTATAGGTAGTGACAGAACAGTGAAGCTGTTATTTTGGATTTTTTAAAACAAGGTTGGAAATAAAATCAATTCTTCCTTAAGATTTGTACATGAATCTTTTTATTGTACTGGCCTCCAATGATAGTTAATTAAGAAAATAAATATTAGCCATAGTGAGCATTCTAATCCCATTATGAGGCTAGAAATGATTTTCTGAAAGTTATGCACACAAGTCTGTGATATGTGTATTGTGTCAGAAACATTAGTATTTTGCAGTAGGAAGCTACAAAGATTGTGAAAGACCATTTCTCAGGCAGGAAGATAATGGTTTCAGAAGCAGCTAAAATTTGAAAAAAAGTCTCTGTTTTTCTTCACTCAATACTTGGTCTCACTCCACTGGAACAAAATGGTGCCCAATGAATCTGATTATTAATCACTATGCATCCAATTACAAAATGTATAGGTAATATATGCTTTCACTATAGCTATGTAATAAACATTGATTTTTGTCTTCCCCTGTGAGGAGGCTTGCAGTTAAACTTGGAAAGATTTCACAAACAAGATATACATAATTGGCTTTATAAGCATGCAGAGGAAAAGAGACTGAACTTCTGTTAATTTGGACTTTCATTAATTGGACACTTTGCGTTATTTACCACAGAAGTGGTGGCTTACTTACTCTTCTCATTCCTAAAACACAAGACCTGACATCCACAAATTCAAGGAGGAAAGACTTACTTTGGCTTATAGTTTGTAGACGTTTCTGTCCATAGTTGGCTGGCTCCAAGGCACGGCAGCTTTGCAGAGGGCCATGACAGAAGAAAAACAGCTCACAGCATAGCAATATGAAGCAAAGAGTGATTGAGGTGGAAGGAGAGAAGGGAAGGAGATAGACCCTGCCAGGCCACACCCCCAGTGACCCTCCTCCTCCAACCAGGCTTCACCCTACCTTATCTTCACAATTAGCTGTATGATGAGTATCCTGCCCTCACGATCTAATCACCTCCCGAAAGTCCACCTTTGAGCATATGAAGCTTTGGGGGGACATCTAGATATAAACCATACCAATTTGCCCCTGGCTGCCCAAAGAGTTGTGTGTATCTCTATTGAAAATGCGTTTAGTCCATCTCTAAGAGTTGTCAAAGTCCTAGCAGTTTCAACACGGCTAAGAAGTCCAAGTCCAAAGTCTCCCCTGCAATTTAATCTGTAAGACCCTGTGAAAAATGAAAAGAAACGTATACCCTTCCAATGTAGGATGACATAGGATAAACATTCACATTCAAAAAAGTAGAAATTGGGGGGATGGAAAGGAATGGGACCAAAGCAAGACTAAAAGCCCACAGGATCCTGAAGTTCCATGTCAAGCCCCTGGGGCAATCTGTAGCAAGTTGTGAATTGCAAAGGCCTTGAATGGCCTTGCCCTACCAGCATTGGGATTGTAGCCCTCAGGGCTTCTCTCCTGGGTGGCTTTGCTCACTGCCTGCTGCTTACCTCAGATGGTCCATAGTCCCGGCTCCTTCAACTTCCTGGGGTCTCCACTACTCTTTCAGCTTCACTGTGATAGCTTCACATGCTGCCCTCTCATGCCTGGCCTCGCAGGCTTTTTCCTGAAATCTGGATTGAAGCCTTCCTGACCCCCAACTGTTACATTCTGAAAGTGCATAAAACCAACACCACATTGAATATACCAAGGTCTGCTGCCAACTGGAGCAGTAGCTGAGGCCTTCATCTTGCCAGAGGTTGCAGAAGCCTCTGAGTTCCTGCATGGCTGAGCCTGGTGAGCTGAACTCAGGGAAATCAGTTTCCATTCCCTAGGCTGCCACCATTCTGGAGCATGATGTCCTGAGGCTCTCTTCTCCAAGCAGTCTTTTACTTTTGCAATTTTGAATCTGTTAAGGGTGTCCTGCTGGTTCCTGTTATCCTCAAGCCATCTTTTCTATTGTGTTCCAAAGTACTTAGCTTCTTTTTAATGCTAATCTTTTACAAAACCAAGCTATCCTCTGCTCCATCTTTGTAGACCCTAACTTCACTAAGCTACCACTCTGACAAAACTCAAAACTTTAAAAATCATTCCACTATGCTGTTTGCTCTTGATTCTCAAGGTAAAGCTGACTAAGAGCTCTCAACAGTATCCAAGCCACAGCCTAAATATTTGGTTGTCTCAAAATTTTCTCTACCAGATTAATCAGTCTGCCAACCTTAATCTCAATCTCCCTCAATATCTGTGAACATGAGCAAAATGCAAACAAATTTTCTGCCAGAGCATAGCACACATGGCCTGGAGTCCACCTGTTATGGAGTCCTTGTTTGCAGCTGAAACTTCCTGAGGTTGGTCTTTGCTGCCCGCAGTACTGAAAATACTTTGTTCTCTTGAGCTCTACCAGAATCACCCTACAAGCTCAGCTCACAGCATTTCATGACTGCATCACCAGCCAGCGTCTCCAAACCTTTCCAAACTTTGTCCCACAAACCAGTTCCAATGGCTTCTGAACCACATGGCCAGTTAACATTGCAGCAATGACCCCACTTCGGGGGTATTAAAATCTGTCTTCTTTTCTCATCACTGTTAGGTTTCCAGCACGGAAAAGAACCAAACAAAGGAAAGAAAGAAGGCCTTTACTCTGGACATGGAGGGGAGAGGGAAGCATATGATGCCAGACTCCTCTGGGGCTGGACAAGGGAGCCCGGGCTTATTAAGACTCTGGCTAGGAGCAGAGCTTAAGGAGTGGGCTTAGCGAACGTGTCAGGAGCTGATAGGGGGTTTCTTCACAGCCGGGAAGGACAAGAGGAAGTTGTACTCTAAGCTGAGGGGAGGAGAAAAGGGGGAGGAGGTCACTGGGAAGATAAGGTGTTTTGGGTTTCAGCCTTGTTAGACCACCACCACCATAATTCAGCAACTGATGCCTGGGCAGGAACCTATCCATCACTAAGACACAATACCAGACGACCACAACTTGAAGGAGGAAAGGTTTACTTAGGCTCACAATTTGTAGATGTTTCAGTCCATAGTGGGCTAGCTCCAAGGGAGGAGAGCATGACAGGAGAAGGAGCGCATGGCACTGGGTGTCAGGAAATGGAGAGCAATCAAGGAAAGAGGGAGGAAGATAGACCCTTGCAAACCAAACCCCCAGTGACCTACCTCCTTCAACCAGGCTTCATTTTCCACCATCACAGTTAGCTATCAATTCATTAGTGGACAAATCAACTGATGGGTATCATGCCCACATGATCAATCACTTCCCAAGAGTTCTGCCTGTAACCACATGAGCTCTTAGGGGAACACCTAGATAAAAACCATAGTAGGTGGTCAAACCTGCAACCTTAGTTGTGGTGGTGCTTCTCCATAATCTCCATCTCAACTCTGCTACTTAGGCCAGTCTACAGAATGATGACTCCCAAATGCCTTATCCATATTCCAGGTTTCTTCTATATATTGGATTCTTTAAACTGTGTGCTTGCCTTTTACCCAGGGAATAGCCAGGTATTTAAATGTTACATGTCCATGTGTAACTCATCACGTCTCTCACTAAACCACCTGTTGTTTTACGATCTATTATAGTGGCAATATTACCATCTAGCCCATTGTTTAGGCTGTATATCTGGATATGACTTGTTTACTTTTCTTCTTTACCCCCAACATTCAATAAAGTCTATTTCCTAAGTAGCTGTGAAAATGTGGAGTCATTCTTGACATTCCTCTCCTCTCAACACTCTTGGTAATACCTAGCTGTGTCCTATCGCATAAATAGCTTACCAACCAATTATCTTTTGCTCCATCACTTTTGCCACCACCCTGATTGGAGCCACTGTCATTCTCCTGCTTAAACCGAGTAAACTTTTAACTGAATGACTTGCTTCCCACCTGGACTCTACTTTTTTTTTTCCACGATGAAAGACAGATTGACTGTTTTATTATGTAATTGTATTATGATAGTATCAAGTTTGAAATACTAAGAGCTCCCCTTTGCTTTTAGAAAGTAATGACCTGGCTCCCAAAGCATTGTATAGTTTGGATATGTTTTTCTCGTGCTACTGGACTCTTCTCCTTCCCTAAGTCACCTGGAGTGATCTTGTCACAGCTCTTTTAACACCTAAAGAATATTCTATGTGAGGAATGTTTTTCCTTCATCCCTTTGCCTGGCTGCCACATCAGTCTTCCCAGGCCTCAGGGTTAGGGTTTTGATGTTTTATTATGTGTCCACTAGGCCTTCATTTTGTAGCACTCATCTCTTACTATTATCGTATGCTCATTCGTGTGGTTGTTTACTTATTTGAGTCTTCCCTGGAGTTGTTACTTCTGTAGATCATGGGACCATGTTGTCTTTAATGAACAATATATCCCCAAAACCTAGCTTTTATTTTTTACAAAGATAGGACATAACGGTGATTCAGTATATTTGATATATGACTGTTAATACTTTGTTTTATGGGTTAAATAAGAATTGTGAGCTGGGAACTATCATGTTATTTCATTAGATATTATCATCCAAATTGGAAGAAACTGTTATAAAGTTTCATTTAGAGACTACAGTCTAAGTAATTAATTTCTGAGACATCTCACTCAAAAACTACTGACTGCCTCTGAAATTATAGCTATTTAATAAACATCAATTTTTCTACTGCTATGTATTAGCACACAGATTATAAGAGTGTGTTTGGAGATTAATGAGTACCTAGGTAAAAGGTCTTATGGTTTTATAACTGTTTCTTATCCACTATGTGAAAGGTATTTAGGAGATCAGTAATTATGTCTATTTTAACTTATCAGTGCCCTGTGCTTAATACATTTGTCACATTAGAAATGTTCAATAAGTACTGACTGAAAGAATACAGCTTTATTTGCTTACTTTTGGCCATTTATTCATGTTGCAATATTTCTACCTATACTCTCCTTGATCTAACTGATTTATATTTAGCTTTCATCCTTCAACTTAGGCATCAAGTTTGGTGCACAGTTTTCACAAATGCCAACTGCTCCTGTAACAGCTAGCTGGATACACCTCTGTGTATCTCCATGTACATATGTCTGTCATGATGTTTACCATGTTTTACGATAGAAACACCTATTTGTATATCAATCTCCCCTGGTTTAATGGGACTTCCTGAGATCTCCACGTCTCCAGGGCTTCATACAGTTCTGGGTACATCATCATTTCTCAAAAACAAAAAAATACTTGTTAAATTAAATATTTATCAACAGCTCAGCCTTCAATACCACCAACTCTGACACAGTTTCTAGGCATCACAATTGCTCTGCGATTGCTTATTGAATTGAACAAAGAATCACTGGATCTTCAGCCCTAAAGAGTTATTATCTCATTTTAGTTCAAATTAAAAATGCAGTTAAATGACTTTAAATCTATATATTTGTATTTGCCTTTTATTTATGAAAATATGACAAAATAGGCAGTTCCAAACAGCAAAATGGATGTTGCCCCTTTAAAAGATACTTGTACAAGTTATATGGCTATTAAAAAGAGAAACTATATGCTAAGAATTTAGCAACTAATAAATGTGATTTTTTTAATCCTAAGGTTGTGCTTTTGATAAAAGAGAGATGGATTCTCAGAGTAACTATGTAATCAATGTTAAAAATGCAGCAATAAAAAGTCATTATAGAATATTCACTTAGCAGTTAATTAAGAAAAGTTTGTCTGTTGAGATGGAAATTGAGACAAAGGTTCCCACTACACCTCATTTCTATTCAGTATTAAGGTCCAGTGAGAACAATAAGGCAAATTAAAGAAATGAGAGTCCTACAGATAGAAAAGGAGGAAAGAAATCTTACCATTCTCAATGAAACAATTGTTTAACAAAATTCCAAACACTGTATGTAGGTAAACTATAATAATTAATAAGTATACATAGTACAGTTGCTACAAAGTAAATTGTGTTCCTATGCAGAAGAATAATTAGAAAAGGAAATTTAAAATAAATAATTCTAATAAAAGGTACAAAAATGTACCATGCTTGCTAGATGTTAAAAAGACCTAAATAAATGAGAAAATCATGTTTATGAATATTCATTCATTGATATTTTAAGATGCCAATGTTCCTCAAACTGACTAATAAATTTATAATACTGTACAATTGTGGAGGACCACCTGGATGACTCCTTTCAGGAGAAGCAATTGTCTCCACTGTTTGCTGAACCTGGTCTATTTCCATGTATTGATGTGTGCAGAGCTGACTAGGATTTCAATTGATTTTTAGCAATGCAGATCAGTCCAGGTGAGGTACTGATGTGTATGTAGTCTTTGAAGCAAAGATAACAGGGCAGTGTTTCCCTGCACACCTTCCCATAGCTCACAAATAAAACATAGGTGAGCCAAGATGGGATGGAAACCATACTCCATGATGTTGGCTTGATAGAGCCTCAAGAGAAGAGGTTATGATTTCCCAGGGCATAGAAGATTATACATCAGAGCTGAAGCACAGACCCCAAAATATTACATACTACAATGTGTTATGCAGATTACTCTTTCTGCATATCATTCTCTCTGCGTACTGCAAAGGTGATTTCAGGCCTCCTACCTAGCCAGGCTCGCAGCACTTACCTACTTCTCGCCATTCCCACAATAACTCATCCTCAAGCCACTCCCCTCTTCACAAATTAATAAAACCTGGGTTCAGCCCTGGGTCAAGGCCTTTGTTCTGGCTAGCCATTATCATAGCTGGACTTGAGACCCCTTCCACCCCCTAACTACAAATATGCCTTAGTGTCTTTATTTTAGTCATAAGTTACACTGGAAGTGGTAGGTTGGAATTAACTCACTAGATTTCCAATAAGTTTTCCATGGAATTACAAATATAAAGTTTTTGGGCTGTGACAAGAACTGGGAAGGCTCTCCATATACAACCCTAGAAGGTTTTTTTTTTTTTTTTGAAAATTGACAAGCAGATTCTAAAAATGTATGGAAGTAACATACATAATAACAACAATTAAGGTTACAAGAGATATTGTTACTATAAAGGTATAGTATTTAAGATGCTTTCTAACATTAGGATAGACAAAGAGACGAACAGAGTCCAGAAATAAACCCACACGTGACACTTGAATTATGAGAGGGGACTGCTTTAGCACAACGAGGTGAACATAGCCCTTTTAATAAATGATGTTGGATTGATTATATGTCTATATAAAACAGAAAATTTTCACCCCATCTCAGTTATGCAAAAATCAATTTCAGATGCATTATAGCCTTAAATGTGGAAGGGAAAATCAACAAAAGAGTTAGAAAGGATTATATGCGAATGTTCATGATCTGGGAGTTAGCAAAGAATTTTAACAGAAAAAAATCCATCAAAAACAAAAATAGTGGACTACGTTAAAGCTAAGAACATTTTTTCATCAAAGGTCAACATAAAATAGTAGCAAAGCAAGTCACATTGTGGAAGAGGATATCTGAAAGGGTGATGAACTTTAATATGGAAATTGCCAAGATAGCTCTGTATTCTCTCTAGAATACCTTAAATGGGAAACTCAGATAAAACCAAGCTTTCAGGACAACTGGGGTATTGGAAAAGCAAAAATTGAAGCAACTACTTTTGAAAATTGTCTTGGAGGATTTACTAAAGTTGAACATATAAAATCAAATTATCCCTCTGTATTCATGTGGGACTGATTCCAAGGCATGCTGAAGATAACAAAATCTTTACATGTTAAAGTCGCTTTTAGAAAATGTTAGAGTACTTACATGTAGCGAATACACATCATCTCCTATAAGTTTAAGTCATCTCTAGACACATATACACCCAGTAGAATGTAAGTATTATCAAACTAGTTGTTATACTGTATTGTTTAAGAAATAATGATAAGAAAAATCTATATGTGTTCAATAGAGATACTTTTTTTCTAAATATATTGATCCACAGTTGGTTGAACACTTGGATGTGGAACCAGAGTGCAGAAGCCTGACTGTTCTCCATTACACAACTATTATATTCTTAAGTATATATGCTGTACAAGTTTACCAAAGACATGTTCATAGTAGTATTGCTGGGAATAGTTCCTATAACCAAAAGTATGAGCTGATGATTGGTTAGATAATAATATATTCACAAAGTGGAATACAATATATCAGAAAGATAATTATTGCAGATGAATCTCCCAAGAATACTTAGAAAGCCCCACACAATAAGCAATATGTAATGGGTAATACCATTTACATTCAGCTTAAACACAGGCAAAAATGATGCATAGCATTAAGAGTTGAGATAGTGTGTACACTTGGGAAAGGAGACATTTGGGAGCTGAAAATGTCCTATTTCAGGATTTGTCCATTGTGTTACCTTTATAAAAATTTGCTAAACTGTGCCCTTACGATCTGTGTATGTTTCTATCTATATGCTATCTGTTAATTTAAAGTTTTACTTGAAGAATTTGCTCACTAGAGCAGGGAAAAAAGAAGTCAGAGAGAAATTTTTAGAGAATGCTTAGAAATCAATAATAAGAAGATTAATGACCTAAAAGAAAAATATAGGTCAGTAACATGGGAGAAATTATAATGAAGGAAACATTTAAAAATACATATAATCTTCCTAGTAGCTAGGGACTTTTCCCCAAAAAGTAATGTAAGTTTCACCTTCTCAAGTTGGCAGAAATATAAAGGCTAAGTAATGCTATGGTTGCTGAAGATGTCAAGAGGTATGAATTCATATATATTGCTAGTGGGAATGCCAATAGTAGTAATAGCTTTGGATAACAATTTGGTCAAACAATTTGAAGACGCACCTACTCTTTCATTCACCAATTCCATTTTTAGGTCTATATTAAGACAAATTCTTCAACTTTGTGTAACAGGAGACAAGCATTACAATATTCTTTCTAGTTTTGCTTATTATTGCAAAAAATTAAAATGCTATAAATATGTGATAAATGGAGAACAGATAAATGTCACGTGTTCATACAGTGGGACATAATATAACAGATAAATACCTGAAAGCCATTTTATCAAAATCATAATATTCAGTAAAATATAATTTTAGAAATACACATAACCATAGTGTGTAAGTTGAGCACTGGTAATGCAAAAATCAGAAATCCAAAGTGCTCCAAAATGGGAAGCTTTCTGATTGCAGACAGGAGGCTTTAGTGAAAAATCCCACATTTAACTTCATGTGACATGTCACAGTGAAAACACAATATACAATAAATTTTGTATAAAATTATCCCTAGGCTGTGCATAAGTGTGTATGAGATCAGTTTCATGGTTAGACTTGGTCCTATCCCCAAGACATTTATTATATATGTATGCCAAAGTCTTCCACTCAATATGTGAAACACTTATCAAAAGCACTTTTGATAAGGGATATTTGTATATGATGTTTGCATAAAAGTGCATAAAACAATAAACAATAAATTCAGAATAGTGATTACCACCAAGAAGGAAGAGAAGTAAGATGAGGGCAGGGTTCCCAGAAAGTCCCGTACACCAGTTGTGTAAGTATTGACTATGATTGTCTGCAAACAATTTTTTTATTCTGAGAGGTACACTGGTGTAGCAAGTAGGGCAACCAGCATTCTAACCCAGGTCTTTTGATTCCATAGTCTGCATTTAGCAGCTCTCCTGTTGCTGGGATACAGGACCTGTTATGGTTTGTCTAAATGTACCCTAGTGCTCCATGTGCTCATAGATTGGCTTTGGGAAGGTGATTAAATGATGGGGGCAAGATAGCTGGCTTGTTGTTGGAAGGTGGGGCCTGGTTGGAAGAGGTGGGTCAGTAGAAGTGTTACTTAGGAGGGCATATTTCTCTCCCCAGCTCCTCCCTTCACTCTCGACTTCCTGGCTACCATGACATGAGCAGCTTTCCTTCACCCAGGTCCTTTCACCATGCCTTCCTGCCTTAGAGCTGGCCAAAAATGATCTAAACATGTGAGCTAAGAAAGCCTCACTCCTCCTTTAAGTTGCAAGTGTCAGCTATTGTATCCCAGCAATAAAGAAAGGGACTAGTATAATACCCAACACCCACAACTGAAAAGAAAGATTTTGGCTTACAGTTTCACAGGGTTCAGTCCATTATTAGCTGACTCTAAGGCAGCTGCATCTTGGTTGGGGGAATGGAGGAACAAAGATGCTTATTTGATTCAGGGCAGCCAGGAAGCAGTGTAGGGAACAGTGTTAAGAGGAAGTGGTAAGGGAACAGATAGAGATCCCAGTGTCACAACTCTAAGACCTACCCAGACATAACAGAAGCATGCTTTACCAATCATATATGTGACTCCCAAGTAAATCAAGTTGACTCAGTCAGGTTTAGCTGTCACATTCTCACTTTTGTGAACTTGATACTCAAGTACCTCTAAAACCATACTGAATCCCCAAGTAAGCATAATTTCATAATTCTGCCTAACAAGATACAAATATCTTCTACATAAGCAAAAATTCAAGAATGCCTTCCCCAAAGTTTTAACTGTTCCAGCATTTTTCAAAAAGTCAGGTACAAGTCTTTTTTGAGACACAAAGAATATTAGCTGTAAACCTCCACAAAACTCAAAAAAACAGGTTATATAATCCCAAGGTAAAATGGTGTAATGGTTGATACATTGTGACAACTTGGGAAGTCCAGAGGTTTGGCTGAGTGATTCAGCAGGAAACCAGGGTGCTCACTTTGTATATATCCTGAGCCTGTGGAAGTGGAGGGCATGGAGGTTATGTGAGAGGTACACGCCCCCTGGGTGGGGGTAGGCTGTTTACAATGTAGGGGAAGGAAGGAGGCTTTTTTGCCCCCATTCCTACCTTTTGCTGGCTGTTTTTGCTGTGCTCTGCTGCCATGAGCAGTTTGCCCTCTGCCATGTGCCACTGTGCCTCAGAATCAGCCAAGTATGGACTGAAACCTCCACAAACTGTAAGCTAAATAAACCTTTCCTTCTTTCATTTTGGGCATTGGGTATTTTGTCTCAGCAACGAAAGAAAAGTAACCAAGGCAAATGGTATTATTTGAAAAACTATTTAGGTTTCTTGCCTTTATTTTTGTTTGTTCTATTTGTCTTCTTCCCTCTTCCCTCAAATATCTCTCTTGATTTTATATTTTCATGTGAGTGGACATTGTCTCTTCTCTTTCTGGTTCACTTCAATATTCTCTTGCTTTCTCTTCTGTGCTCTTCTCCAGTTTCCTAAAACTTGAGTGATCATCATTTGCCCTGTAGCCTTGCTTCTACTATATTTCTCCTAAATCATCTCTCTTTTTTGTCCCCTATCACTCTTAACCCCCTCTGCAGGGTAAAATCACTCTAAGGGGAAAGTCATTGCATGGAAGTACCTAGTATATGTTAGATTTTGTTTTATAACTGTAGAGCTTGCCCCTATGATTAAAGGTACCAAATTAATAGTTACCACAGTTTGCCAGTTGCTATACTGTACTCAATATATTGTTATGGGTGATTATATTACTGTAGTCAGGATATCACATTTTGTAATCAGTTGTTCTCCCTCATATGAAAATACTATGATTGCGGTCATAACTATCATTATTGTCCAGTGCCAAAAGACTAGATGCTGAGCCACATAGATAGGCTAAAAATTCTCATCCTTAATAAATTGGGAAGGTAAGTTCTTGGGATAGACAAAAACACCAAGAACAACCTACACCTAGAAGACATCTCTGATGAATAGACATTTGCTAGGGAAGCCTGTATATTGCAATCCTGCCTTCTAGATCTAATGTTCTATGCTCACCTTCATTCAATCTGTTGCATATTCATTCAATGGACTTTTTACTCTCCTGGATATCTGTTTGGATCTGTTTCATGGATTCTCTTTCTTTCCTATGTTGGGAATTCATGATTTCCATCATTTTTCTAAGCTCCTCTATTTTTTTAGTGGCAAAGCTATCTACCATAAGAAATCTACAAGCATCAATACAGAAAACAAAATAAAATAAAAACAAGAAAATAAAAAATGAAATAGGCATATGCAACCCCAGACCTCCAGTCCACCCAAGAGAAGTTCAGTGCATAACAAAATAGAAGAAATCAAAAGTCACACACTAAAAAAAAAAGCCACACACTGGAACTTTCTAAAATGACAGCAGCAGAAGTGAAAAAACAAATGGATGAAGCTATAGAAAAATATTCTCCCAGTTAATAGAAGAAATGATGGTCAAAATGAAAGACATGCTCAACAAATCTAGAGTAAACACAGTTTAAAAAAGAAGAGCTTAGAAAAATAATGGAAACCACGAATTCCCAACATATCCAGGCATGGTGTCTCATGCCTGTAATCCCAGCACTTGGGAGACTGAGGCAGGAGGATTGTTGCAAGTTCAAGGCCAGCCTGGGCTACAAAGTAAGCTCAAGGCCAGCCTGAACTGCATAGTGAGACCTTTTCTCAAAAAGACAAAACAAAGAAAAAAAGGAATCACCAACATAGGAAATACATGGAATCCATGAAGCAGATTCAAACTGATATCCAGGAGATTAAAAAGTCCATTGAATGAATATGCAACTGATAGAAAGAAAGTGAATGTAGAACATCAGATCCAGAAGACAGGATTGCAGTTAGTGACAACAGAAAGGAAGGTATCTTAAATATATCAAGGGTCCATGAAAAATAAATCCAAGAGCTGCAAGATGAAACAAAGAAGAACAACATAAAATAGATCAGAGTCAATGAGAAAGCTGGAGAAAATGCAAATGCCATAAAAAGCTCTTCACAGAAGTGATGGCAGAAGACTTCTCAAACACAGGTAAAGAATCTGAAAAGTGAGGCATATAGAACTCCAAATAGTCATGGCCAAAATAAATCTATACCAAGGCATATAATAATCAAAATGTGATATTTTTATGCAATGGAGTATTACTCAGCTATAAAAAGGATAAACTTGAGGCTTTTATAGGTAAGTGGATGCAACTAGAGACCATACTCATAAGTGAAATAAATCAGACCCATGTGTGTAAATATTGTATTGTCTCCCTAGTGTAAGTACCTGAAAGGGTAAATTAAACCTAAAAGGTACAATAGATATTATGAAAGGGAAAGAATTTGCTCAATGGGAAGGAACAACTGAGATGAGAAAAAGAAAGAAAAAAAGGAAGGGAAAAAATATATATATACAGAAGGATAGCTGGGATAATTGTACTCCTGATGTCTATTGGTTTACTAAAAGGAACAGTTAATGCTTAAACTCTTTGACCAATTTTACATGCATATATCTGATAATTTGCACAATTAATTTGAAGACTACAATATGCAATATAACAACCATTGGCGAATTCTTACCATCTTGTTTAGTGAAGCTCTGTATCATTGCTAAGGTCTTTTTTTATTATTATTTTTTATTCTCTTTAATGATTTGGTCAGTCTTGCATTCTTACATCTGGTAATGTAACTTCATTGAAGATAACAATATGTAGTATAACAACTACTGTTAATTCCTATCATTTTGTTTTGAAACCCTGTATCATTTTCATAGTTTTTGTGTTGTTTTGTTTTTGTCTATGTTGTTGTTATTTTGTTCTTGTTTTTTATTTCCATTAAAATAATAAAGAATATATTACAGGAGGTGCCAATTGAAAATCTCAAACAAAAAATAATCAAGATTCCAGAAACTCAGCACAAGAACAGAATATTAAAAGTGGTTAGAGAAAAGAAATAAATCATGTATAAAGGAAAGCCCATCAAAACCAAAACAGATTTCTCAACACAAACCCTCAAATTGAGGAGACCTTGGAGTAAAATATTTCAAGCATTAAAAGAAAACAACCTCCAACCAAGGTTAATGTTGATCTTTCAAGATCAACAGAGAAATAAAATACTTCCATGACAGAGAACAACATGAAGAAACTCATGATCACCAAATAACTTGAAGGGTATTTTTGAAAAGATAGCTAAGATGGCAATTCCAAGAACACCAATAGAAAGAAGCTACCAGGCAGAGCAAGCAATTAAACAGAGGACACAAACAACAGGAAAATAGTATGGGAAGGATAAGTCAATACCTATCAGTTATAACCATCAATATAAATGGTCTCACCTCACCAATCAAAAGTCTGCCAGAATGTGTCAAGAAGTAAGATCCAACAATATGCTGCATTCAAGAAACATATTTAACTCAAAGGAAAATTTATAGACCAAAAGTCAAAGGATAGAATATAGTACTCCATGTGAGAAGAAACCAGGAAAAAGCAAGAGCAGCTATTCAATTTGCAGACAATGTGAACTTCAAGCCAAGACTGATCAAAAGAGATAAAGAAGATCACTGCATACTTGTTAAAGGAAAACTCCAAGAAGAAGACATAATCATAAATGCATGTACCAAATACAGGAGCACTCAAGTACATAAAACAAATATTAATGGACATGAAAAATCAAATAAGCACTAACACAATTGTAATGGGGGACCTTAATACCCTGCTATTGTAAATAGATCAACTAGACAAAAAAAATCAGCAAATATCAGAACTAAACCAAATCTGTGAACAAATGGACTTAGTAGATGTCTACCAAGTGTTCAACCACACAATATCAGAATACACGTTCTGCTCAGCTACATATGGGATGTTCTCCAAATTAGACCCTATATTAGCCCACAGAACATGCTTGAGTAAATGCAAAGGAACCAAATTTATTCCAAGCATATTATCAGGCCATAGTACAATGAAATTGGGAATTCATAGCAAACAAAAACACAACAATTTTATGAACACATGAAAATTAAATAGCACCCACCTGAATTACCAATAGGTCACTGATGAATTTAAAGAAGAAAATAGACAGTTTCTAGAATTAAAGGATAATAACAATACAACATATTGAAACTTATGGGACATAATCAAAGCAGTCTTAAGAGGGAAACTTATAAAGAGTGAATTTTCATATCAGGAAAACAGAGCAAGTTCAAATAAACAACTCAATGATGAACCTTAAACTTCTAGAAAAAGAACAGCAGGTTAAGCCAAAAGTTTGTACAAGGGACGAAATTATAAAGAGCAGATGAGGAATTAACACTTTGGAGACTAAGTAAACAATGCAAAAAATAAATCAAAGAGTTGGTTCTTTGAAAGATTAAATAAAATTGATAAACTCAGCCAACTTTATCAAAAAGAGGAAAGAGAAGACTCACATTCATGGAGTTAAAAATGAAAAGGGTGAAATCACAATGGACCCTGCAGCAATCCAGATTTTTAGTACCTACTTTGAGAACCTGTACTGTAATAAAAAGGAAAACACAGAAGAAATGGAAAGATTTCTAGGTAGATAAGCATTGCCAAAACTAAAATGAAGAAGATATAAAAATCTAAATAATACAATATCAACCAATGAAATTACAATCTACAGACAAGAAAGAAAAATTGTTATGAAAAAGGGAGTATGGGGTGCTATAGGATTATGCAATAGGAGCAAGTGATTCTATGTCCAAAAGGGATGCAAGGGTTGCCTGGAGCTGATTGGGAAAAGCATGTGTACAGACTTAGAAAACACGAACAAAATCTACTTTGGTTGAAATCTAGACATGCTAGGGAACTTCAGGAGTTGCTTAATGCCTGGTGTTGCCTTTTTTGACCACAGTAGACAGAGAGAGAAATGTGGTCATGGATGTTACATCAGCAGGCTGTGTTTCCTAAATCTTTATATTAAATTGTGATTGAACTAAGCCCCTTATCTTGTAAACATACTTTGTATCTTCTCACTGAGATCAATAGATCAAATGTGATAACTTTGTAGTTTTCTGTATTGAATTTTGTTATTTTACTTGTTTATATCCCCAAAGAAAATAATACAAATAATACTGAAGTAATTTTGTAAACAGAAACCTACTAGTTTCCCTATAAAGACAGTGTCTCTAACAAGAAAGATTTGTGCTACCAAACTTCCCTTATTTGGAAATCTTTTAAAATTTTCAGCAAACAATGTTTAAAAAACAAATTTTGGGATTATAATAAACTATGTTGTAAAATAGCACTTAGCACAAGCTAGACATTCTTTGCTCACTGTTTAAACTATGTTACTTCAAGTAGACCTAAGTATTAATTCACTTTTATTAGCTTAATAACATTTTCAAGGCAAGTTTTAGAAGAGTTTAGTTGCAGATACAGCTCTTATAGACGAGAGCAGTAGACATCCTAAAAGAAACATAAAAAAGCAAAAAATGCATATTGTAAGTTATTTCATAAGTAAAGAAGATAAATATTATGAAATATGTATCTTCAACTTGTATAATAATTTAAGTTTTATGTTGTCTACACCAAATTATATCCATATCCATGTTGTTTATACCAAATTTAAAGTCCCAGGGAGCAAAGCATGTGACTGATAAATTATTCTAAGTCATTTAGTAAATTACTGGATTTTAGAAGATGAATATGGTGGGTTTTCTCATCGATTTAGTGAGAAAAATTAAAATGAAATAAATCTGAAGCCCATGAAATCTTGGTCCTCCTCTTGACATTTCCTTAAGCCTTAAGAGCATGTTAATGCATTGATGTTCCTTTTTCACATTAACTGAGGGTAACCATGCATGTCACTCTCCAAATAACTAGCACTCATCAGCCTGTTAAAATATTTATAATCTCAGTTCCTTTTGACTATATACTTGGAAGGGAAAAGTCAGATTCTGCTGGAAAACTGTACTATTTCGTAGGAGGTATGTTAGCAGGTGTGTCTTAAATTGTATTTAGTGACATTTCATTTAGCAAGAAAGAGGTTTTCTCATTACAACAGCTTATTAGGATATTTCACCACCATGTGGGAATCTTTGCATTAATTTAAATTTTTAAAGCCCAGCTGAACTGACTGTCAACATTTAAGGAAGCAACATAAACTTTTAATAAAAGTTCATGCTGTCCCCTCTTTTAGTCCAATAACCTTATAGTCTTCTGATGAATGCAGCATGTATTCCATTAAACTTCTTTCCCAAACACCTCTGATGACCTTGATGCTAAACCAAGTGATAACTAAAATTTTTAGTCTTGCTCTTTGTACTTCCTCATAGCAAATTAGCTGAGGACCTTTGCCTTCTGAGACACTCTGTTCTCTTGGATTTGCTTCACAGTTCTTTCCTGTTCTTCCAAGATCTTAGGGAACTCTTTCTCCTTTTCTTTTTGTGCATGCCTCTTTTTACATGTTGACAGTCATCAGGGTTTTCTTTCAGGCTTTAAAAAAAATCTTACCCTACATCAGAAGTTCTTTTTTAATTTCCTTTATAAACATTTTCTGTTGGTACAATAGGCTCAGTTGGTAAAAATTCCAAAGTAGAGCAGATGTCAAGTGAGGAGTCTCCTTTACATTCTACTCTCAGCCCTCAGTTTCTCTTTTTAGGAGAATATTTCTTATGGATTTATCATGCTTTATTATAGACATAGTCTATATACAGACATATACACAACATTGCACAGTATGATATATATATATATATATATATACATATAATCTTGATTTTATTGTTTAATACATCATGTAACTTGTACCATATACATACATATACAACTAAATCTTTGGTGTGTGTGTGTGGATGTAAAGCATGCGTACATCTGGATGTATCATAGTATATTTAACTAGTCCTCCTAGATTAGTCAAAGTTTAATACAGAAAGTAGAAATTCACTCACTTTCTGGCATAAAGATGTATAATAATGAGAATAAAGAGAAATGGGGAGTAAAAGAATTGCCATGTGTTATGTGCATGTACTGACTCCCCAAAATAAATGTAATCATTATGTACTGCAAACATGTACTAATGAAATAAAAATTTTAAAAAGTAAAAAAAAATTGAAATGTAGCTCTTCAAAGTGATGAAGAAGTGCAAATCACGGGGATGTCACTGGATTGCTGGTATCAAAGTTATACAACCTTAACCAACATGCAGAAATCCAGAAGCTGCAGTTGACATGGCCACAAGTGACAAAGATATACCCATTAAGCTGATGAGTAGACTGGAATATGGAAGCCAACTGCAATACATACGTTCACCTGTCTGATTTGTATGCAGCCTGAATAATATCAGTGAGATGGCCCTTACCTCGTTTCTTGCCTGTATACTTTCCAAGTTGGACTTGCTTTTCTGTTGTGTACAAGAAAGTTATGGTAGAACCTAAATAAAGAAGACAAGACTGGAAATACACACCAACGCTTGTTTGAGCAGTACTATCCACCCCTTTGGTCATTCAGCATAAATATCCAGCCTTTCAACTATCTTTAAACTGCAACAGCAACATAGTTAGAACTTATGTAATATAATTATACCTTATGTAAATCCAAAACATTCATCCTCTTCCTATGAAAGAACCAATTCTATCAGTTACAGAATCTATCACTGCGTGATTTTAGTTACTCTTTTGAATTAGTGATAATGGAAATTTCATATGCTATAACCTAAAAATAAAATGACAAAATAACCACTGCTTATACACCACAGTATAAAATTACAATACAAAGCAGGGGAGAAACAAGGAATTTGGTTAATATATAAAGGTATATGCGTATGTCTTGGTTACTTTTCTCTCGTTGCTGAGGCAAAATACTCAAGGCCCAAAATGAAGGAAGGAAAGGTTTATTTAGCTTACAGTTTGTGGAGGTTTCAGTCCAAACTTGGCTGGCTCTGAGGCAGAATGGCACATGGCAGAGGTCAAATGTTCATGGCAGCAGAGCACAGCAAAAACAATCAGAGCAAAAGGGAGGAATGCTGGGCAAGCAGCCTCTTTCTAACTCCCTTACATTGTAAACAGGCTACCCGCACCCAGGGGGCGTTGTTATGGTTTGTGTCTGCATGTCCCTCCAAAGCCTCATGCAGTTATGGCGTGGCTTTTAGAGTTTATGACTGATC
>PVLD010027062.1:0-21297 GCA_004027595.1 Dinomys branickii
ATATCAATATGTAAAGCAGCAACAAGCGGTGTTTTTTTCTGTTGTTGTTGTTGTTGATGTTGTTGCTGTTGTTGATGTATGCCTGTTTTCTTTCTTGTCTTTGGATTTTTGGTTTTTGTGTTTTTTTTTTCTGTTGTTGAGAGGATTAACTGTCTGACTAAATTTGCATGTCTGTATATGGGTCCATACATCTACAATTTGAAGATATCAATGGATAAAGCAATAACCACTGTTGAGACCATATCACCTTGTCTATAGATTAGTTGTGATTGTACTATTTTCTATGATAATTGGTGTTTGTTTGTCAATATGTTTTTGTACTTTTATGTTTCTAAAATAAAAAAAAATAAAATAAAATAAAAATGATCATTATGAAGCCTCCATCACAGCATGAAAAATGTTACTGATATATTCAGTTACAAGAAAACATAATTGGATATGCACTGTGATTCTAATATGTGAAAGATCTGTTTGTATGAAGACAGTAGAACCGTGCATACTATTTTACAATGCTGCTAGATGTTACAATGTTGCTGGCAATTGTCACTATTTAAGAAGTTCCCCTTTGCAGGCACAATGGTAGGTGGTTAAATGTGAGTACAGACGCCAGGTTCATATCTCTTATGCCAGTTCATTTATTCGTGTTCACCTCTCCAGAAATTAATACTAATCTTTGCAAGTTACAGTATGATTGTACATGATTGCCAGCAGGTAATTAGTAAACACTGAAAGATGCCAAGAAATGTCATTGGAAACTATGGCGATATATAAGAGGAGATGGGAGTGGAGGAAACCTGCTGATCCCAGTCTCTGCCCGTCACTATCCCTAGAGCTGAGTCACACAGTGGAAGGCCAGCCTCCCTCTCCTAATCAGCCCTGGGCTGAGGTAGAGAAGGAAAGGTAAATAGGCCCCCTGACTACCCAGAGTCCCTATTTCAGGTTGTGGTTAGTCTACCTATGTGTGGGGGATGCCTATGTGTGGAGGCATACACACACACACACACACACACACACACACACACACACACACACACTGCAATTAAAAACTATGGTGAATATTTACATTTAAAATAATTATTACAGTAAGAGACACATTGCCATTAGTCCTCCTCAGAACACCATTGCTTCACTACAGACACACTTCCCTAATTCTTGCTACTTTCTGAAGCAGTTCTGGAACTCTTCTTCATGCGTGTCTTTAGCTGTGCTGTTGTAGCTGCCTTCATGTCCTGAATTGACACAAAATGTTTACTTCTCGTGGTTATGTTGACTGGAGGAAGAGCCAGAAGTTGTACAGTGCCAGTGAGTAAGGTGGATGAAGACACATTGTAGTGATTTTATGAGGTTAACTTTCCATTGGATGGCCCTCGGTAAAAGTACTCATGGCGTTTTTTACTACTCCTCATACATACACACCTGAAAGAGGACTTCCAGAACTGCTTCCAAAAGTAGTAAGATTGATGAAATAAGTGTGTATGAAGTGAGTAGGAGCATTTTGAGAGGGATTAAGGGCAATCGATACTCCATGTCTGTTCCTGCAATCAATGTTTTAAAAATTTAAACATTCACTGTATATTTTGATCACGACTTCTGTTTTCATGGTCATAAAATACACTAACACAAGATCTATTGTTTTAACCATTTTTAAGCGTGCAGCTCTGTGACTTGAAGTACATTCACAGCGATTTATGGCCGTCACCACCAGCATTCTCCAGAGTTTCTCCTCATCCCGAACTGAAGTTCTGGCCCCATTAAACCCAAACTCCCTATCCTTTCTCTTGTCAGCCCTCAGCAACCACCATTCCATTTCCCATCACTGTGAATCTGTCTGTTCTTCATCCTTATGTAAGTGGACCCATAGAGCGTCTGTCCTTTTGTGACCGGCTCATTGCATTAGCATAATGTCCCCAATGTTCATCTATATATAATAGGAGTCAGAACTTGCTTCCTCTCTAAGCTGAATCACGCTGCACTGTAGGCAGTTACCACGAGATGGGGGTCTCCAGGGTCTTCAGTGTCCTCTTTTGGTATTGCCATCCAGTCATACTGTTTCCTGACACAATCCTGACCCTTAGCTCCCTCTTGGGAAATGGCCTTCTGCTTCACTCTCGGCCTCATGCTGGGCCATGCTTCCCCCGCACTACCTTCCTTGTGGTCATTCCTGCAGGAACCTGCCGTGGTTTCTTGTCCTTCTTCTCAAGCCTGGGTGGTCCACACCCCCACAACTGTGTGCTCCCTATTGTCCAAAGTTCCTATCTCAGGCTGTGTTTCAGTCCACCTGTCAGGATGCCCATATCTCACCATGGGTGCAGAAGGGTAGCCACTGGCCTAAACTGCTTTCCTCTGATGACACCTTTGCCTACTCCACCCTACCTTCCAGCTGGAGCCCGCTTTCTGTCCTGTGCAGGGACAGCTATCTTTTAAAGAGATGTTCCTTCTGTCCTGTCTGCATGCCAATTTTCTTCCCTTGTATTCTCCCTCACCAGATATTTCTCTACAGCTTCCGCATATCTGCCCAAACCCTCAATTCTAGACAGACAAGATGAGCCCCGGAAACACAGTCAGGTGCACACTTACAGCCAGAGCGAGTTCCTTCCTTGGGTGACGACCCCTGTGAATCTAGTCAGGCGCCTGGCATCCACCTCAATCCACTGATGGAGGTCGTTCCTGCCTGCGCACCATGCCCCGTCGTAAAAGTCATTCTCATTAATGCCTGCCTGGAAAGAAAACAGGGGTGTTCTTCAGAAAGACCCTCAATTAAAGAAAATTAAGACAAAGATTTCCTGAGAATGAGAAGGAAGGAGGATAAGAAAGGAAAATGAGAAACGGAGTAAAGAAAACAACCATTGTGCTCTGAACTGTTCATTCCAAATCATAAAAGGGAGCTGCTTAGTATTAACAAAATATCTCAACGTACATCTTCTTCTTGCCTAGTGTGAAAGGTGAAACTTAATGAGTTCTCCTATTGCTCACTCATCCCAAACACGAAAAGTATCTCCTACACACCAGCCCACACACGCCAGGTGCTGTACCAATTTACAAAGGTAAATTGCTCCCTCCCAGAACCTTGCCCGCCAGGCAGGAAGAAAGGTGTGAAGACAGGTGAGCTGGAGAGCACAGTGAGACAGGCGCTATTCCAGGAGGGTGAGCAAACCTCTGTGGGAGCATCTAAGGATAGCTGGGTCTCAGAGACACTGGTAGGCAGGTAGTTAGACGTGAGCGGGCACAAGGGACAAAGCAGGGCGCGATGGGTGATCAAACTAGCAGGCTGTGCCAGTTATGGTTAAGCAAAGAAACAATGACTTCATGTATGAAACAATTTAGTACCACAGAGCACAGTGACATCTTAAGGTTACTGTACACTGTGCACATTCTGTACAATATCTGGCCACCTGGCCATCTATTTCTAAAACAAGGCATACAGCATTTCAGGGCACCATCATCTACAGCCACTGATATGAGAAAAGGGAGCATTCTTTAAAGACCCTCCCTCTTTGGGCTGAGACCTGATTTAGACTCTTACATGATTAATGGTCCTGAGGGAACCCTGACCACCTTAGAGGAACAAAGAGGGCGTTTTTGAAATATCAACATTCCAAACTAACTCTTACAAGAAACGTCAGCAAGCAAATACATTGAATAAATAAAAGTGATAACAATCATAGTTCCCCAACCCTGAAAGTAACTTTTATGAGCATCCAAAGGTATCCAAACTCGCACTCAGTGCAGATTTCTCTGTGACACTGTCCATCTTGAGCCATATCTCCCTCTGCATCTACTTTACAGTAACTCTACCTATACTTCTGCATGGCTCCCAGTGTGTCTTGACTGAAGTCTCTCATCAAAGGCACCAAGAATCAAGGACTGAGGGAGTTAAGGGCTGGTTCCTAGCTGCATTAAGACCTGACTTTCTCATGATAGATACCACAAGGAGTGGTAGTTAAACGGGGTGCTAATGGGTAAATTTTTCTTAGTATCTATTTGTCTATTACTACTTAATTCATTTGATGTGTCATCAGTTACTGGTGCTACCAAAACATCTTTTGACCTGAATTTCCAAGACAGGCAAAGTTTCTGCTCTGAAATTCCCCCTGTATTATCCCCATCTGAAGAGATGATTCTTTGACCTAAAAAACCATACATTACATAAAGGACATATGAGGCATCCTTGTTTACTAAGACCCCTTCTGCGTTAATCTGATTTTTCCATGACTACTTCACAAGGAAATAACTAGATGAGAAAACATTAGAATGACAGAATGGCAGGTTAGCTCATCTTTCATACCTCTGAGCACCTCTCTGCTCAGATTTTGAGAACAGCCTGACTTTTAATGGGCAACAGAAAAATGAAATTAAGAATACTGTTATAAGAGATGAACACCAGGGAGGGGGATATACCTCAGCAGCACAAGTGCTTGCCTGGCAAGCCTGAGGTCCTGAGTTCGATTCCTGGTACCAAAAAAAAAAAAAAAAAAGAGATGAACGCCTTGACCAAGGGCTCCATCACCAGAATTCTACCCATCACTACATGAGCTAATATTAGCTTCACAGCCAGATCAAACCACCATGGCCTGTGCATCCTCAGTCCACTCCTGAGACCATTCTCAATGAACTCTGAAGGCAAACGCTGGAATATGAACACAGCATGGTCTTTAAAAAAGAATCATCTCAAAGGTGAATTTAAAAAGCTATCAATAACTGGGCACGGTGGCACATGCCTATAATCTCAGCACTCCAGAGCCTGAGGTAGGAGGATGGTGAATTCAAAGCCAGCCTGGGCTCTGTAGTGAGACCCTGTCAAAAATCAAAACAAACAAAAAGCTCTCAGTCAACACTCACTAGAAACCCACACTCAATTCTACATCTCTCACACCACATCTGGGTCTAAATGGTCTACAACAGTGGTCCCCAAACCCCAGGCCATTGACAAATACAGGTCAAGGGCCTGTTAGGACCTCAGTCGCATAGTGGGAAGTGAACAACTAGTAAGCAGAGTGAAGCTTCATCTATATTTACAGCTGCTCCCCACTGGTCACATTACTGCCTGGACTCTACCTCCTGTCAGGACATGAATGGTATCAGATTCTCATAGGAACATGAAACCTCCTGTGAACCGTAAGTGTGACAGATACTGGTTGCATGCTCCTTTGAATCACCCCAAAATCTATCCCCTCATCCCTCCATTTCTTCTATGCAAAGATTATTTTCCACAAAACCTGGTGCCAGAAAGGCTGGGGACAGCTACTTTAAGAGATGTCTATGTCAAAAACCTGGAGGGAATGCAGGTTTTGCCTACTAAAAATCATCCCCCAGAAAGGCTGCATTTAGCAAGTGTGTTTTACCAGTGTCTCCATGTGTTCTGATACAAGCTAATTCTAAGAAATGATGGTACCTCTCTATTCAGCATACATCGCAGTTTCCAGCCCTGCCAGACAGCAAGCAGGTCATGAATACAGCCAGAGGGCTATAATTATACCACCACTTCCCTTCTGCACTTGAAGGCAATTATCCTCCTAATGACAGGTCTGTAACACATTAATGACCTACAATATCACAACTCATCTCCTTTTAAGAAACCAGAACATGCACTTATTTTTTTGTTGTGGTTCCTTTTTCTCGTAAACAGCCAGAGACCTGTTTAGAACAGTTTCCTTCATTTAGTAAAATGAGCCTTCACTGTGTCTCCACTATACACTAACTATAGGCCCAGACAACGGGAGTATGAAAGCAACACATATGTGCAGCCTAGTCCTCTGGCTCTGAGGATGGGCAGACAGACTGCATCTGCACATGGTGCCACTTACAACCAGCCACCACACAGCGTGCTGATAAAACGTGTGTGCTCTGAAGTCCCACAGCCTGGCTATGAATCCAAGCAATGTGGCTTACACACTGTATAAACACAGATAAGGCTGAGCGTGGTGGGGCACACCTATAATCCTAGCACTCTGAGCCTGAGGCAAGAGAATTTAGACCACAAACTGGGCAATAATGCGACTTAGCCATGCCTTGTCTCAAGATAGGAGTTATAAAAGGGCTAAGGATATAGGTCAGTCTACAAGCCCTGGGTTCAATCCCTAGTACCAAAAGAACAATAACAATAACCAGTGCTAATTATCCTAAATGTTCTGTGCCTAAGTTCCCCCCTTCTTGTCAAAGTGGAAGCAGTGAGCATTTTTCCCTCAGAATGTCAACTGTGCTTACAGCAGGTCCTGGCACATAGTGTGGATTCAGAAAACTCAGGGCTTCTAAATGTTAGTTATAAGTGCAAATTTGGTTAGTTCTGGCTAAATGTAGAAATAGGGGTGGTTTAGGAATTATTACAAATTTTATGAAATTCCCAGGTATTACGCTGCTATTCAAGTTAATTTCTATTACATTTTCTACAACTTCAACCTCCCAGAACAGAGGTCTGCAAAATCTGAAGAGAAGACTTGTAATCACAGTTCTCAGCAGGAGTCCATGCTGCCTCCGGGGAATGCTTGGTAATGTCTGAAGTCATAACTGGAGAATGACAGCGCTGCCTGCATCCAGTGGGTAGAGGTCATCCTACAAGATGTGGGACACTGCCACAACCAAGAGCCAAGAGCAGCCTGCCCACATGTCAGTAAAGCCAGTGTTGCATTTCCCTGCTCTAAGGTGAAGCTGACAAACACAGAGCTGCCCCATGACTTGAGACGTTTACACTATGGAGTCATGAAACTTGGAGCAGCCATCCTCATGCTATTGTTACGGCAAAAATAAAAAATCGGGTCGAACTCCAGAGGGGATCCAAAAACTCATTCAGAACAAATGGAGTTTTAATTAATTTTAATTTAGAACCAATTTGGACCGGTCATTGCCCCCAATTCCCGACCAGAGAATGTGGCACTTAACTGCCTTTATTCTCACCTTGTATACATTTTTGGTTTCCATGGTAATAGATTGGAATGTCTAGGCCTGGCCACAGTTGTTTGCCTTGTATCATGTGACCAGGTTAGGCTCTGGCCACAATGATATATATACTTTATCAACTCAGGCAAGGAGAAGAATTCCAAGACAAAGTCAGGACTGCAAAGTTAACTCTTTACAACCCCTCCAGGATGTTTCTCAAGACACATTTTGAGGATTTTCCATCTTAAAATGTGCTAAAAGTCGCGGCCCCTTACACTATTCCACTACCATCCACCCGCCAGGATTTGAAATTAAAGTTAAGGGTACTGGTTTTGCCATTCTGGAGATTTTGCGTCTACAACAAAATTCAGTTCTTTCTGAACACGCCAGTCAATTAAATGCAATACACTGCAAGGGAATGGAGAGTCCCAGCCAAAGATGACTCATTAGGAATTGACAGCCACCTCAGCAAAATCAATTGCTGAATTTAAAAGGCAAGCACCTGTCACAATTCAGTGGAAGAGGAGGCCCCAGAGGTCTCACCAAATTACAATTTTTTTTTCCAAATTACAATTATTGTACAATATACAGCACTTATACAATGCCTTCTAGAAACCAGGAAAAGGCTACAACAACCATCACTGTTTGTTAAATGATATGGGGAAGTATGTGAAATTTTGGAAGAAATTTCAACTAAAATTTATTGAAATTAAAGGCTTGTTTCCATAATGTATAAACTAGTCTTGAAAATGACACTAAGGTGATGTGATTCTTCCTACTACAGTAGCAAATAAATTGAGAGTTAATATAATTTACTAAAGGCAATTAAGTCAGATACATCATTTCTTTACTTAAAAAAGTAACACACTTAACAGACTCAGTTTTGTGTAAGAGTAATGTGGGAATTATTGAATATATACCAAAGGGGAAACCTGATAATATCTGTTTAAGATCCATCACATAAGTTTCTCTTTTTCAGTATGATAAAGGAAACATATTAGTTTTTCTATGTTACTCTCTCAAACCCTGCCCCCCCCCAAAAACCCCCACAACTTTCACCTCTGGTAAAACTAGAAAATATCTATAATCCTAAATTGCAATGCATGAAGGCAGAAATTAGATGGAGGAATCTTGAATGACTCAGTAAAAAAAGGAAGTATACAACTCCAATTGGTGCATCAGTGAGAAACAAGCCATGGAATTTGGTAGAAAACAAAGAACATAGAACTTTGGAAAAGCTCAGAACCTGTGCTTCAATGTATTTTGGATGGTGAGCGATAGCAAGACTAAGACAGTAAATTGCTTCCCAATGTGTTTGAATAAGCAAACAATCAGAGCCCATTCTCATACCCACTCTATAGAGGAACTTAAACTTTTTCTAAAAAAAACCTAAACAATAGAGGCTCTGGATATTAGGACAACAGACACAGAAGAAGGCAAATGGGTTGTGACAGATTTCAGTGGCTGTCGTCATAATGAAGTGTGAGATGTGCCAACTCCCTGCCCCCACCCATAGAGAACACTGCAACCAGGCTTATAACAGAAAAAACAAAAGCAAAATGTAACAAAGCAGAGGAGACAATTTCAAAGAAACAATAAGGAATATATCTAGAAAGCTCTTGAATGAAACAAGAACAGGATACTCTTTAAAAAAAGAAAAACAATTAAGAAAATTAAGAAATCTAATTTTTTAAAAATCCATAGAAAGGTGAAGAAATTTCACAAAAACAGAGAAAAACAAGAGGAATATAGGATGAAATCCAGAAGAACTTTAAGGGGGAAAACTATCAAATAAAAACTAAGATAATTTCACAGATATGAAAGGCTTAAGTCACCAAAACACACCAAGAATTAATGAGAATAACAAATAAACTAAGGTAAATCATTGTAAAATATCAGAAATAAAGAGATTCCAAAATCTACCAAAGAGGAAGCAAAGGGTAAAACAAATACATGAAAATAAAAGGAAGAGGAATAAAACCAACACTAAACTTCTTAGCAGCAATGTGTGAAACTAGAAGAATGGAGAAGCCATGCTTTCAAAATTCTGAATTCTCAAACAATTTTTCATCCCAGAATTTTATGCTCAGCAAAACTACCAATCATGATGACAAACTGAACATATTTGTACATTAATTAAATCCTCAAAAAATTTCATTTTTCATGCACCATGTCCACAAAGATACTAGAATATACACTCCACAGAAATAAAGCAGAACCACAGAGAATAATCTATCAGGCCCAAATCAGGGGTTCTCACATAGAAGGGAATTTCAGAGTGATGGTGAAGAAAATCCCAGGATAACAGCTGTATGCAGAGGATCCAATGAACAATTTATTTAGAATGTCAGAGCCGGGGGGCTCCACAAGAGATGTCTACAGAAACATAAATGACTGAAAATCAGTCACCAGGCTTGGCCTTATAGAAAACTGCATTAAAGGGTATTTAAAGATACAGCCCTGTTTGCAGGATATGAAAAGGAGATGTCCTTAAAAACCAATGCAATTCTAGAAATACAGAAAGTCAAGAAATAATACAAAATGCGATTTTTGTACCCAAAATTATACTATTCTTGGCTCAGCAGAAAGTAATATTTGCACAATCATGATAACAAAAATTTTAAATATAAACTGAGGAAAATATTAGGTAGATTTTACTGGAAACATTAAAGAAGAGTACAGATTAATAAAAATGAGCTGATAGACTGACCTCACAATAAGAATCCAAAAAGACAGTCAAAAATTTATAAGTCAATACATATGAATATTGCAAAAATAAAGACTTAGAAGGAAAGATTTAAATTTCCAAAGATACAATTTAGAAGTTTAAACTAGTTGACCTATTCACAGTACTTGATGTCAGTCAAGGGGTGAGATGGAAGGTGGAGAGCAGTAGCAGGTAACCAATTTTTGTTACAATTCTTCTAACACATTAACGACTCATTACTTTAACTACCTGCTTATAAAAGTACATTTTAATTTCAAAAACAAGAGGCCCTATAAAACCAGGAAAAAGACAAGGATGTCCACTATCACTCACACCTGTTCAATATAGTAATTGAAATATTAGCCAGAGAAATCAGACAAGAGAAAGAAATAAAAGGGATACATACAGGAAAGACAGCAGCCAAATTTTTGTATTTTGCAGCTGATAAGATCTTTTATTCAGATGACCCTAAAACTTTAGCCAAAATACTTCTACAATTAAAAAATTAAGCAAGGTATCAGAATACAAAATCAGCACACAAAAGTCAATAGCATTCCTATACATAAATAATGAACCCACTAAAAAAGAAATTAGGGAAGAAATGCCATTCACAACAGTACCAAGAAAAATGAAATATATAAATGTTAAACTAAGCAAGTGAAAACTACAGCATTCTGAAAAAAGAAATCCAAGAATATATCAGAAATGGAAAGATATTCTCTGTTCCTGGATAGGCAGAACCAATGTAATCAAATTAGCCATAATTCCAAAATTGATATACAGATTTAATGCAACCCTAATCAAAATACCAACTTCATTCTTCACAGAACTAGAAAAAATAATCATAAAATTCATATAGAACTATAAGAAACCCAGAATAGCAAAAGAAATTCTTGGTAATGAGTAAATCCCACATTGAAGTTATATTACAAAGCTACTATGATAAAAACAGCATGGTACAAAAACAGATATGAGGATCAATGGAACACAGTAGAGGCTGGAGAACCAAACCCAGGCAAATTCAACTAATTGATCTTTGACAAAGGGGCCAAAAACATAAAATGGAGGAAAATTACCTTCTTTAATAAATGGTGTTGGGAAAACTGGCTATCTACATACACAGAAGAGAATCTAGACCTATATCTCCCACCATGTGCTAAACTAAAATCAAAATGGATCAAAGAACTACATGTTAAAACAGAAACACCTAACCTTCTAGAAAACAAAATAGGTAAAACTCCTGAAGGCATAGGTATAGGCAAATACTCTCTGAACAAAATGCCAGGTGAACAGGAAACAGCACTGATAATCAACAAATGGGATCATATCAGATTAAAAAGTTTCTGCACAGCAAAAGAAACAACCAACAGAGTGAAAAGAAACATACAGAATAGGAAAACAATGTTGCCAGCAATTCCTCAGAGGACTGATATGTAGAATATATATATAGACATATATAGAGAATTCAGAAAAGTTAAACCCCCAAAGTAAAACACCCAATCAAAAAGTGGGTGAGTGAAATGAACAGACAGTTCACAGAAGAAGTACAAATGACCAGTAAATACATAAAGAAATACTTATCTGGCCATTAGAGAAATGCAAATTAATACAACACTGAGATTTCATCTTACCCCAGAAAAAATGGCTATCACCAAGAAATCAAATAATAACAAATGTTGGTGAAGTGAGAGGTAAGGGGAGACTTCTGCATTGTTGGTGGTATTGTAAACTAGTACAACCACTGTGCAAATAAGTGTAGAGATTCCTCAAAACACTAAAACTAGAAATTCCATTTGACCCAGCTAGTCCTCTTCTAGGTATCTTCCCAAAACTGACCAAGACATCATACTACAGTTATATATGCATGCTCACGTTTATAGAAGCATAATTTATAATACCCAAATCTTGGAAATGGCCTACATGTCCATCAACAGATAAATGGATCAGAAAGGTGTATTTATACAAAAGGTGGTACTATTCTGCCATAAAGAAAGATAGACCTGAGTCATTTGTAGGAAAATGGATGCACCTTGAAACCATAGTAAGTAAAATGCAGTAAATCAGACACATAACCTTAAATAGCACATGATTTCCCTCATATGGGAAACCCAAATTACAACTAAATAAAAGATAATAGGGAGAGGAGAAACAGATCCTTCTCAAAAAAGGGGGCCAAGAGATGGAAGGAGGCAGGAGGGAAGGGGATAAAAAAAAGAATTAAGATGTATTAGGTGCCTGTACTGACTTCTTACAAGAGATGTAAATATTATGTACTACAAACATGTACTAATAAAAAGAGGAGAGAATACATACATGTAGAGTGTGGTTGATACAAAGCCTACTGCTTTTTCTTTCATTTTCCATGTGTCTACCAAGTGCTTACTATGTGCTTTGTTTTGTGGTATATTTAAATGGAGATCAGTGAATTTCAAAGCCACTGGGCTACAGTGAAGTCTGTGATCTGCGTTGCTGAGTGAATCATCATGAGTTGTCTCTACGCAGGAACATCTGGAAGCAAATTAAAAAGTCATATACAAATGCATATAACTACTGAGCAATTCTAAGATAATTGACTTATAGCTGCAACTCTGCCCATGTAGCCTAGGACTAGAGTGAAACAAAATAAAGTGGTTGTTTTTGAGAAAAAAAAAATTTAGAAGCGATGGCTGAAACTTTATAGGTTACTGCTATGGTTTATACCGACACATACCTTAATTCAGAGACTTGCGCACTCGTGCATACCTTAATTCAGAACTCATTGGCAGGGCTTTCAGACAGTGACTGGATTATATGTGTGGCATAGCTGACTCACTATTAGGAGGTAAGGTCAGTAGGGGGCATGACCTGGGAAAGGTCTATCGCCCTCCCAGTTTACTCCTCCCCCTCTGCTTCCGGCTTTCATAATGTGAGCAACTTTCCTCTAACCAGACCCTTCTACCATGTCTTCTTGCCTTGGATCCAGAAGACTAGATTAAAAATGTGAGCCAAAATACACTTCTCCTCCTTTAAATCAAGGGTGCTGAGTATTGTGTCTCAGTGAGGAGCAAAGTGACTAAGAAGGTTAGCAACAATGTACCACCTTTTGAGGAGATTTCTAAAAATGTTAGATGTGACATCTGATTAGTATGGTTAAGTAACTAATCTGCCATGAAATTGTCCACAATTAGTCTGAGTGTCTGCCTTCCACAGAGCTCTGGTACAAATCAACTGATCCTCTGTGCCTTTTCTCAATTCAGACCCCAATCATCAGAAAAATCAGTGAAGTAGAAATAGTCATTGAATTTAAAATCATTTTTAAAACTCAAAAAACTGACTTCTTTATTATTTCCTACCACTGGCCAAGAAGCTACAGTAGCAAACTTACAGAATTCAAAATTAAAAGCACTGAAAAGACAATGTACTAAATCCACCAAAAACCAGTGCTGATTGTTTTTTTTAAAAAGGAAAAATATAGAAAGAAGTACACTAATTAAAAAATAAACTAAAGAATGTTTTTCATCAACATTTAACTAAAATGGGAGAAACACTTTGGCCATGCAAATCGTATACTCATAGGGTAAGTTTAACTCTCAAACCAATCATTGATTCACTTGTCAGCAATGCACATAGAAGACTGTGGTCCTTGCACCCCAGGGAGGCAGCACCACAGGAAATAGCCCTGTAGACCGCATAGTAGAAGTTCAATTCTGGCTGACTTGAATACCTCCAGTTATATCACTCTTTAAAATAGGAACACAATTAGAATCTGCATGATAAAACTGTTTTGATGGCTACAGAAGTCATGTGTATTCTGTTTAGTGCCTGGCACAAAATAAGCACTCAATAGCTGGAAGCCACTGAGGGTACACGTATGATTCACTCTCTGTTAGATATGCACCTGCTGTGACCTGTGATTGAATTCACTTGAGGATAGCACCTCACTTTCCTTCTATTAATAAGTGAGTGGTGTCCTTTTAGCGCACAGACAGATGCTGTCTGTCTGAATGAGTCATCAACTTTTCTTAGATATTCTATTTCTACTGCTTCTTTGGGCTTTTGTTTTATCTTTAACTATTGACCTGTTTTCTTTGCTTTAAGTTCCCGTTTCCTCTGAAAATTGTAAATGTCTGTATCTTTTATAGATTGCTTTTGTAGCCATATCTTTTTATGGAAGACTCTTAATTCTATACAATTTAGAAAGTACCTATTGACTCCCTACGATGGGCAATAATGAAATCATTATTTCTGATCTTGCTGCCTCTCCTCTTGCTGCTTCATCATCTCATTTCATTTATTGCATCATCCTTAACATCTAGTTTTATTTTTATATTTAATTGCAACATAGTAATTCTACATACTTATGGGGTGCACTGTGAGATTTCAAAATATTTATATAATGCATGATGATTAGATCAGGATAATTAGAGCAGACATATGTCGCTTCATTGTATTGAGAACAATATATAAACCTATTACCTTTTTTGAAATATTCAGTCATCAGCTATAGTGATCCTACCATGCTAGGGAACATTAGAAGTTATTCCTCTCATACAATTGCATCCCTATACCCACTGCTTTGCCCACTCCATCCCTCCCTCACACCTTTTCTGGTCTCTGATAACCACTTCCTATTTGCTACTTGTTTCTTTTGTTTTGGTTTTGGTTTTGTTTTGGTTTTGGTTTTGGGTTTTTTGGGAGGGGGGTCTCACTGTGTAGAACAGACTGACCTTAAATTTGCTTATCTGGCTCAGGCTGGCCTCAAGCTCACAGTGATCCTCTTGCCTCAGCCTCCTGAGTGCTGGAATTATGCGGGTGCACCATCCACACCCAGGTTCCATTTGCTACTTCTTCAAGTCCAATTCTTTAGCTTCCACATCTGAGTAAGAATTTGTAATATTTGTCTTTGTACTACCTGGCTTATTTCACTTAACACCTTCCAGTTCTACCCATGTTGCTGCAAATGACAGAATTTTATTCTTTCTACAGCTGAATAATATTCCATTATATACACTGTACAACACATTTTTTTAATTTGTCATCCACTGGCAGACAATTCCATTGTTCTATATCCTGGCTATTCTTAATAATGCTACAGACTTGCACCCTGACCTTCTGGAGGTCACAGACACAGGCAGTCCCTGATCATTGCGAGCTCAGCCCATGTCTGGCTCCTTTGCCCACCCTGAACTGGCTGGACATGCAGAATCAGGTGGCCCACAACCTGCTGACACCACAGTTCACAGCTGAAAGCCCAGAGAGCCAGGTACTTCCCATCTAATTCCCAAGGAGTGAGCAGGTGACCCACGACTACGATGCCATTACACTCTGAGTCTCCGCCCTCCATGCACCCAGTGAAGACAGAAGGTCCTCACTCAGAAGGCCCAGGAGCTGCTAACAATGGGGTTGGGATTTGGGTCCTCCCTTTACTTGCCTTGGGCTGCCAGAGGTACTAGGGTAGGGCTGCACAAAATGCTATCACCATGGTTTGCCTCTGGGCTTTACTTGCTTTTACACATTGGGCTCCTGTGCATGCCCTGAGCTGCTTGGAGACATAGAATCAGGTGCTTCACAAACTGTTGACCTTGCCATTCTTGTCTGGGATCTGCCTACACCCTGAACTGCCTGGGGCCACAGGATGACTGATCTGTGATTGTGCCACCAGTACAGCCCACTTCTGAGTTATACATGTACCCTGAGCTGCAAGGGGACATGGGATCACACAGTCTGCCATCAAATGGTATCATAGTTCACATCTCAGGCCTGGGAGAACTAGGTGCCCTTCACCATCTACTGGAAGACCCCAGAGAAAGAAGCACATCTCAGCAGACACCAAGGGGCAGATCTGACCACTAGGGAAACTAGGGCCACTAGCAATCTTTGCTGAGCTGCCAGAGAAGAGGGAGACTGAGCACTCTGCCTCCAGCATCAAACATGACATGGTGAAGGACTAAAATGCAATCTGAGAACTCCACCCCACTCAAAATAAGTCCAGGAGACATTGAAATAGGAGAACTTGGTAAACACTCATCTGAAATTGCTGAAATGATTGCAATTGAAGTAGACAAACCACTCCATCAGGCCATAGAAGAGATCAGATCAGAAATAATCTCTCAGGCAAAAAGTGAAATGACAATAATAATGAAAGAATTGCTCAGCACATCTAGAGAAGAAATAGATAAAAAAAAATAGATAAACATAGGCAATGGATGGAAACATTATATGAGCAATACAGGAATGAATTACAATGCATGAAACAGACTCAAAGAGATTTCCAAGAAATCAAAACTTCCATTAAAAGTTTGCAAACCCACTTGAATGAAGGTGAAGATGGAATTTCAGATCTTGAAGACAGCATGGCAGCTAGCAATTGTGAAAGGAAGGATCTATTAAAATCAACAAGGATCCAGGAAAAATCAATTCAACAGCTGCAAGACGAGGCAAAGAGAAATAATGTCAGACTAATAGGAGTCAATGAAACAGCAGGAAGCACCACAAGTGACATAAAAAGAATATTTACAGACATAATAGAAGAAAATTTCCCGAGCATGGAAACAAAAACTGAGATACAAATAAATGAGGCATACAGAACTCCTACTAGTCATAACCATAATAAAACTACACCTAGACATATAATAATCAAGATCCCAGATCTCCAGCAAAGAAAATAATATTAAAAGCTGCTAGAGAAAAGAAACAGATCACCTATAAAGGAAAGTCCATCAGAATCACGGCACATTCTGATGCCAGAGGTACTAGGGCAGAGGATGCACAAAATCCTATCACTGCAGTTTGCATCTGGGTGTTACTTGCTTTTACACATTGGGCTCCTGTGCACACCCTGAGCTGCCTGGAGACATGGAGACTTCTCAACATAAACCATCTAATCGAGAAGAGCCTGGAGCAAAGTATTACAGGTCCTAAGACAAAACAGCTTCCAACCAAGATTGATGTATCCTGCCAAACTATCCTTCAAGTTCAACAGAGAAGTGAAATATTTCCATGACAAAGAGCAACTGAAGAACTTCATGAGTGCCAAACTATCCTTACAAGAAGTACTAAAAGACTAACAGAGAAGAAAATGACTGCAATTTCTAGAATAACAATCAAAAGGAACCCTCAAGCAGAGCAAGCAATTACACAGGTAGAAAAAGTAGGAAACTAAAAGCAAGTAAATAACATGTCAATCATAAGTCACTACATATCAGTTATAACCATTAATGTAAATGGCCTTAATTCACCAGTCAAAAGAAACAGACTGGCAGAATAGATTAAGAAACAAAATCCAACAATATGCTATATACAGCAAACACATTTTACTCAAAAGGAAATCCACAGATTGAAATTCAAAGGATGAACAATAATTTTCCATGAAACAGGAACCCAGGAAAAGAGCAGGAGTAGCTATTATGTTTGCAGACAATGTAAACTTCAAACCAAAAACAATCAAAAGAGATAAAGAAGGCCACTACATACTTGTTAGGGGAAAACTGCAGGAGGAAGAGATAACAATCCTAAACATGTGTGCACCAAATATCAGAGCCCCAAACTATATAGGACAAATCTTAATAGACATGAAAAACCAGATAATTAATAACACTATTGTAATAGGGGACCTCAACACCCCTTTTACACAAAGAGATAGGTCAACTGGACAAAAAATCAGCAAAGAAATAACAGATCTGAACCAAATCTGTGAACAAATGAACTTAGTAGATGTATACAAAGTGATCTACCCCACAACATAAGGATACACATTTTTTTCAGCTGCACACAGGACCTTCTCTAAAATAGACAACATTCTAGCCATAGAGCATACCTACCTAAATGCAAAAGAATTGAAATTATACTATGCATATTATCTGACCACAGTGCAATGAAATTGGAAAATAATGACAAAAGGAACTCCAAAAACTCCATAAACACTTGGAAATTAAATAACAACCTCCCCGAACAACTAACACATCACAGAAAAAATTAAAGAAGAAATTTAAAAATACCTACAAACAAACGAAAATGTAGATACAACTTACTGGAATCTGTGGGATGCAATAAGAGCAGTCCTCAGAGGGAAATTTATAGCAGTGAACTCACACATAAGGAAAACAGAAAAAGAACAAATAAATAGCCTAATGCTGCACCTCAAACTTTTAGAAAAAGAAGAACAAAGCAAGCACAAAGCCCAAAGAAGGGAGGAGATTATAAAGATCAGGGCAGAAATTAATGCAATTGAGACAAAGAAAATCCTACAAAAATAAATGAATCAAATAGCTGGTTCTTTTTTTTTTTTTTTTTTTTTTGGTACTGGGAATCAAACTTAGGACATTATCCTTGCCACGCAGGTGCTTGTGGCACTGAGCTATATCCCTGGCCCAAAGAGCTAGTTCCTTGAAAGAATAAATAAAATAGATAAACCCCTAGTCACCTTCATCAAAAAAAGGAAAAAAAATTCATATTTATGCAATAAAGGATCGAAAGGATGAAATCACTATGAATGCTACAGAAATCCAAAAGATCATTAATATTACCTGGAAAATCTTTACTCTGATAGGATAGAAAACTCATAAGAAATGGACAGATTCTTAGAAATGTACAAATTATCAAAGCTGAATCAAGAAGATATAAAAATCCTGAACAACCCAATATTAATTAATGAGACTGAAAATGTGATAAAAAACTTACTGATAAAGAAAAGCCCAGGCCCTGGTGGATTCATAGCAGAATTTTACAAGAAATTCAGAGAAGATTTAGTACCAACACTTCTCAAATTCTTCAATGAAATTGAAAAGGAAGCAATTCTCCCTAACTCATTTCTGGAGGCAAATATTACACTGATACCAAAATGAGAGAAAGACCCAACCAAGAAAAAGAACTACAGACCAATCTTCCTAATGAATATAAATACAAAGATACTCAATAAAATACTAGCAAATAGAATGCAGCAAATCATCAAGAAAATCATACACAATGACCAAGTCAGATTCATTCCAGGAATGCAGGGATGGCTCAATATTTGCAAATCAATTAATGTTATACACCATATCAATAGAGCCAAAGACAAAGCCACATGATCATCTCAATAAATGCAGAAAAAGTTTTTGACAAAGTTCAAAATGTATTCATGATAAAAATCTCTACGGAAAATAGGAATAGATGGTCTTTACCTCAATCAGATCAAATCCATCTATGACAAGCCAACAGCCAACATCATACTAAATGGACAAAAACTGAAAGATTTTACTTTAAAATCAGGAATGAGGCAAGGATGTCTGCTGTCACCACTCCTATTCAACATAGTTCTGGAATCATTAGCCACAACAATTAGACAAGAGAAAGAAATAAAAGGAATATGGATAGAAATGGAAGAAGTGAAATTATCACTATTTTCAGATGACATGATACTTTATATAGAAGACCCCAAAAACTACATAAGAAGACTCCTTGAATTAATCGACATATTCAGCAGTGTAACTGGTTACAAAGTCAACACCCCAAAATCAATAGCATTCCTATACAAAAACAACAGACTGAGAGAGAAATTAAGGAAACCATACCTTTCACAATAGCATCCAAGAAATTGAAATATTTAGAAATCAATCTAGCAAAAGAAGGAAAAGATCTATTCAATGAGAATTACAGTACTCTGAAAAAAGAGATTGAAGAGGATTTCACTAAATGGAAAAACATTCCTTGCTCATGGACAGGAAGAACCAACATTGTGAAAATGGCCATACTACCAAAACTGTTGTACAGATTCAATGCAATTCCCATTAAACTACCACTAGCATATCTCAGATCTAGAGAAAACATTCCTTAAATTCATTTGGAACCAGAAGAGACCCAGAATAGCAAAAGCAATTCTTGGCAACAAAGACAGGTCAAGTGGAATCACAATCCCTGACCTGAAATTATACTGCAAAGCTACTGTAATAAAATCAACCTCGTACTGGCTGAAAAACAGACCAGAGGATCAATGAAACAGACTGGAAGATGCAGCCACAACCACAGACATACTCAGCCACCTAATCTTTGACAAAGGGGCCAAACAAACTCACTGAAAGAACGATAGCCTCTTTAATAAATGGTGCTGGAAAATTGGCTTTCCACCTGTCAAAGACTGAAAATAGACCCAAGTCTATCACCATGCACCAAACTCAAGTCAAAGTGGATCACAGATCTCAATATTAAAACAGAAACACTAAATCTATTGGAAGAGAAAGTAGGAAAATCCTTGAAGACACGGGGGTAGGCAGAGAGTAGGCATGAGCAAAACCAAACCACACGGGAAATACTTCAAAGAATCAACAACTGGGATCTCATCCTACTGAAAAGTTTCTGCACATCTAAAGAAATTGCCAGCACAGTAAAAATAAAACCCACAAACTGGGAAAAAAAATTTAGCTGACTGTCCCTTGGACAAAGGTCTTTTATCTAGAACATATAAAGAATTTTAAAATACCAGCCCCCAAAATTCAAAGACCCAAATCCAAAAATGGGCAGGTGAGATCAACACACACTTCTCAGATAAAGAAATACAAATGGCAAATAAATATATGAGAAAATGTTCAACATCATTAGTCATCTGAGAAATGCAAATTAAAGCAACACTAAGATTTCATCTCACACCAGTAAGAATGGCTATCATCAAGAAATCAACCAATAACAAGTGCTGGTGAGGCTGTGAAGAAATGGGAATTCTTCCACTGCCAGGGGGAATGCAGATTGGTGAAACCACTGTGGAAATCAGTTTGGAGATTCCTCAGCAAACTAGGCCTAGAGGTTCCATTCAACCCAATTATTCCCCTTCTGGGTATTTTCCCAGATCTGAAAACATCCTATCATGGCAATATATGTGCACCCATGTTTATAGCAGTGCAATTTGTAATTGCTAAATTGCAGGATACATAAGTCTAGGTTGGAAGTTGTTTTGTCTCAGAATCTGTAATACCTCGCTCCAAGCTCTTCTTGATTTCATGGTTTCCGTTGAGAAGTCTGCTGTGATTCTGATGGGCTTTCCTTTATAGGTGATCTGTTTCATTTCTCTAGCAGCTTTTAATATTGTGTTCTTCTGCTGGATATTTGGGATCTTGACTATTATATGTCTGTGTGTGTTTTTCTTTGGGTTATGGATCGTTGGGGTTCTATATGCCTCGATTAACTGAACTTCAGTATCTTTTACCTTGTTTGGGAAATTTTCTGCTATTATTTCAGCAAATATTCTTTTTATATCATTTGTGTGGTCTCTTACTGTTTCACTCACTCCTATAACTCGAATATTGTTACATTTTGCCTCATCTTGGAGCTGTTGGATTAATTTTTCTTGTGTCTTTGATGATTTTATGAGATCCTGCCTTTCTCACTCATAAGCTGCCATGCTGTCTTCAAGGTCTGAGATTCTATCTTCGGTTTCATTTAAGCGGTTTTGCAAGCTTTCAGTGTAAGTTTTCAAATCCTGGCATTCTCTTTGGACCTGTTTCATTCTTGGTAATTCATTCCTAAATTGCTCTTGTAATGTTTCCATTTGTTTCCTATTTTCTTCTAATCTTTTATCTATTTCTTCTCTATGTGTATGGAACATTTCTTCCATTATTGTTTTCAGTTCGTTTTTTGTCTGAGAGATCATTGCAGGTATGTGGCTTATTTCTGCTTTAAGCTCTTTTATGGCCTGTTGGAGTTGTTTCATTTTGGATGCAATCGTTTCATAACTTGCAGGTATGTGGCTTCCTGGTTCCCCTGTATCC
>PVLD010027063.1:0-21301 GCA_004027595.1 Dinomys branickii
TTCCCCATGCTTGGAAAGATTTTCTGCTATACTTTTTATAAATAGATTTTTAAAATTTTATGTGTGCTCTCCTTTAATTTCTCTGTAACTCCAATTAGCCTTAGGTTGGTCTCCATAGTGTTCTCCAGTACCTTTTGGATACATTTTTCTTATTCTCTTGTCATTTGTGAAGTTATTCTAAGTATAGGATCATGTGATTCCATTTTGTCAATTTCTAAAACCCCATCTTCACATTTGTCATCTCTGCTATAATTTGAATTCACTGGAATTCTTTGTGTCTGACATTTCTGTTTGACACCTTTTTGTGCAATGTATTTCTTTGTAATTTTGTCTTTCTGTTTTGAACCAGTTGGGTCAGCTCTTCTCATTTTTATTTGTTTCTCCTATAACCACATGTTCATTTTGTTTGATAATTCTACTGTCTTTTGGCTTATGTCATCTTTGAGCTTCCTGACTGACTATGTTTACTTGCTCTTTAATCATTTCTTATAGCTGCTTTATCTGATGCTTGATTTCCTTTCCATTGGTGCCCTTTTGACCTAGTGTGGGAGCATTGAGAGGCTTTGGAGACATATATTGCTTTGATGTTTTATGTTGTTATTTGTGTGTGTGTGTGTATGTGTGTGTGTGTGTGTGTGTGTGTGTGTACATGTGCACACATGCTGAGCACTGAGACTGAATTGAGAGAAGAGAATTTGTTGTTGGAATGAAGCTGTCTTTAATTAGAGTCCATTTTCTGGTCATGTGTTCCTGGCTTTATTTGTTAAGTGATATTGTTAACCACTTTAACCTGTTCATTTCAGTTGGTTTGGACCCTGTCACTCTAATGTGTGAAACAGAAGACACCGACAGGAACCATCCTCAGACAGGGTGAATTTCACCAATTGTGTAGCCTGTTTCTTCACTCTGTTACTTGTTTCTTTTACTGTGCAGAAGTTAATGTGTATATTGTTGTCTTCAAATTAGTCATTCATATAGTGAAAATCTATTGTTCTAAATTTTTAAAAATTATTTTTATTCTCTTTAATTGTTTGATCAATGTTGCATTCTTACATCTGGTAACTTGAGCAACTTCGTTGAAGACACCAACATGTAATATAACAAACATTGTTGACTTCCTATCATCTTGTTTTGAAATTCTGTATCATTTTAATTGTTTTTGTGGTGTTTTATTTTTGTCTTTGTTATTATTTTGCTTTTCTCTTTCAAACAGAAACATTTTTCTCCTCATCCTCAAAGAAAAGTTAATTTGTCAACTTCTTTCATGTGTTATTCTTCATTTCCTGAGTTATTGGACTCATACTATGAAAATATTTGTTTGTATTTAGATTTTAAAGGGTTACCTTAGTGATTTCCTCTGGCTGTATTAGTGTTTAAGGTCTTGTATTTAGGATTTCAAGTCATTTTGGGGGGATAAGGTGTGAAATGGGGATGTAGTTTCCATCGTCTGTATATTGATGACCACTTTTGTGCACACTATTTTTACAGAGCTTGCCCTTTTTCCGATGTACATTTTTAGTCTCTTTATTGAGGACCTTTGGGTTTATTCCTGTGCTTTCTAACTTTCTCTTCCAGTTAATCTCTCTGTCTATTTTTGTCTTTCTTTTTGGTACCAGGAATCAAACTTAGGACCCTGAGCTTGCCAGGCAGGCTCTTTTGCTGCTGAGCTATATCCCTGGTCCATTCTGTCTATTTTTATAACTTCTTTATGCTGGTTTTGTATAGTATATGTATGATGTATATAGTATGATGTATAGTATATTTTGCAGTAAGTATTTTGCAGTAAGATTCCTCCAGCATTGCTGTTTTTTTAGAATTGCTTTAGCCATTTGAGAGTGCTTTTGTGCTAGTTCTGTGCAGAATGTCCTTGATATTTTGATGAGGATTTCATTGAATCTATAGATCACACCCAGTGACACTGCCATTCTAACAATGTTAATTCTGATGATCCATGAACATGAGCCCTCTTTTCACCTTCTAATGTGTTCTTCAAATTTATTTTTCTCTACTGGTGTATAATTTTTATTTTAGAGGTGTTTCACTTCAATGGTTAGCTTGATTCCTAGGTATTTTATTTTTATTGATGCTAATATGAATCCAAATGATGTCTTGATATTTTTCTCAGCTATTTCACTATTTAAGCTGAATTATTTAGGGGCCAGAAATATCTAGGCTTATGTGGGCCCTGGTACCACTTCCTTTTGGATTTCTGAATTTCCCCCTATGATCACAACCCATCTTCTGGACAGGACATCTGGAAGCTGGGGTGCTATACTGGCTGGATATCTCATGCTGAATATAAAACCATGTATGATCACTGTGTAAGGAGTAGTAGTAAGTGCTTCTTCTTGAGAGACTCCCAAACCCTGATAATTTTCCTGCATATGTGGCTTTTGGAGCCTGTGACTGACAGACAAATGATTTAACAAATGATGCCCCAACATCTGTGAGCAGGCAGTAGTCTAAGAACAGAGAATAGGACATATCTCTAAGAAAAACCTCAACAAATCCAGTAAGGTGTGGACCAAAGTCCAGGATAGCTGGTAGTCCAGAGTTTGCTTTTAAAAGTGGGGCCATTATGTAGAAACTTCATTTCTTTCTAGTCCTACCTCTGTTCTCAATTTCCTTGCATTTTGCTACATTATGTCACAAGAGGATATGTCTCTTGTGACAAATGAAATTCCAGGATGAAAATTCAACCAGCAGATGCACATCACACATCCTTTTAGATAGGGATATAAACTTGAGGCCAAAGTTATCATTACAAAAGCACAAGAATTAAGAACAGAGAGAAGGAGTGTTAGTGTTAGAACAGTAGACTCAGAAAAAAAATAACTATAGCTCTGCTTTGGGATCCAGGAGAATACAGTCAGCACAGCTTTCTCTCCTGACTGCTGTGGTGCAAACCTGCAGTTTCAAAATGCGAAAGACCATGGTTTTTCTTCCCATTTACCATATGGAAAAGCACTAGCCTAGTGCTTTTCCAACTTTCTCCCTCTCTCAGTTGACCAGAACCACAAAAGCCATAGAGTTTGAGATCCTCAACTGTTGAAAGCCTGGAGATACTGGTCTGGAGACAGACATAAAGACCAATGGTTCAGAAGAGAAAACTGAGCAACAAACTGTCACATACAGAGTTAATGGTGATCAGACAAACATGCCAAGAATGTATAGTAAGGCAAGAACAGTTTCTTCACTAAGGTTATTGCTAAGGTGGACATTTTCACCCAACAGAATGAAACTGACATATATAAAATTAATAAAAAATGATTTAAACTTTAGATCTATGCCTATAAAATTTCTATAATAAAGTAAAGAATAGTTTTGTGACTGCTATTGTGATTGGATATAGTTTAAGTGGCTTTCAGTGCTTCATATGTTGAGATTTCACCCCCATTATAAGCTATTGAGAGAAAGGAAACATCATCTGACTGCAGTGTTCAGAGATAAGGGCTTTCCATTACTTTTGATGAAGATTGTACGAGTGGAGTCTCAGTGATTAAACCCCAGTGCCTCAAAAGAAAAGGGAGAGAGAAAAACACACACATGCACACTCCCTGTCTGTAGTCATACGGTGCCCTGTGCCACCTTGGATTCTTCCAACAATGAGGTCACCACCAGGTGTGAATGCTTGAATCTGAAGAGCCATAAACTAAGTAAATCTTTCTTTATAACTCTGTGCTATAGTTTTATCAGCCACAGAAATGCACCAATACAATGACAATGTTTGCTGTGGTTGCTCAGACATGATGTAAGTGAAAGCATAATGAAAAAAAGGATTACATGGAATCTAAAAATAACGGCATAACAAAGGAAGTAGTTAATAGAGTGAATAGACAGTCAACTAAACAGGAGACAACATTCCTGTACACTAATATTCAAACACATAACAAATTCCTATACCCAATACTGAAAAGCACAAACAAGCTGACTGAAACTTAGCCTTGAATAGATATTTCTTCAAAGAAGGCAGAAGAGTGAAAGAAGTATATCAAAAGATACTTTATTCATCAATATCAAGGAAATGCAAATTATAAAAATGACATATCACTTCATTTGTTTGGATAACAGTTACTAAAAAGACTAAAATTGCAAGTGTTTGTGAGGATGTGGGGAACCAGGAACCTTTGTACACTGTTGTTGAAAATGTAAAATTGTGTAACTGCTCTGGAAAAAATTATGAAGGTTTTTTAAAAGGTTATAAAGAGAAGTACCATATGATTCACCTACCTTACTTTTTTATATTTACCCAAAACAATTAAAAATCATGATTTTGGAGAACTACCCACTACAGTTTCTGCTTGAAATCCTGTCCATTTTAAGAGAGAAAGTCCTTAAAATTTTTGCTTGGTTATACATACATATATATACATCTCTTCTACTCATACTTTGGTGGATCAAAGTGATGTCAACTCTCAGGTATTAGACAGGGACAATCAACCGTCCAGCAGGAAGGAGCTGCACATTTGTGAAAAACAACGTGGCATTTATAGTCACTCCCTTAAGAAAACTGATGGAGCCAAAGGGAAGAACAGGGAGGTGTAAAGGAGAGTAATGCAGGTCTTGGTGTAATCAAGATAAGATAAATGCATGTATAAGAATACCACACTGAAACCTTACGTTTTGCAAAATTTTACAGAGATTAAACCAATTCTTGGTATAAAATTTATAGTCATTTAAGGAAGATGAGATTGACTTCAAGTATTTTACTCAATATCTTTGCAGGTTTTTGTGGTTATAAAGCTTAAGTAGTATTCACTGAGGGGACCCTTGTTCTAAAATCTGAAGTTCCCTTATCTATGCCTTGAATAGATAAGAGTGACAGGCAGTTTTGTTTCCTTAGGTCTTTAGAGTGTCACACATCCACTACCTGTGTTCTTCATGTTCTCTTTGAGCTGCTTCATCTCTGAATGAAGTTGTGTGCTCTCATTTTGGGATCCTTCTCTTAGTAGATTGGCTTGTTGCTAAAAAGACAAATGGAGTATGAATAACTTCTGACAAACCACAACTGGTCAGAAGAGACAAAGTCACTACATATTGGTAAATGGAACAATTCACCAGGAAGCTAGAGCATTGTAAATAGGCATATAGTGAATATTGGTGCATCTAACTCAGTAAAGCAAAAACTCTTTGACAAGAAGGGGCAGAAAGATACCACGGCAAATATTGTGGGGGATTTCTTTCTTTTTTATTTTAAAAGTAAAAGAACAAAAACGTAGTAACAAACAGACAGCCGCTTACAAGGTAGCACAAGAACAGTACAAACAAAATTGAAGTACAGACAAGGTGATGAGGGAATTAACAGTGGTTGTGTTACATATTGAAAACTTCAAAGGGCATGCTCAGGAAAACAAATAGAGACATGCAAAATTGATCGAAGAACTAATCATTAACTGTTCCTTTCAGCAAAGTAACAGAAGTCAGTAGTACAGCCACGTTAACTATCCTCATATACATACATACATACACACATTATTTTCACTTTCTGCCTTTTCTCCTTCCCCTCATCCCGTTTGCTCTTTACTTTTGAGCAGTTTCCTTTCTTATCTCCTAACTTATTTCTTATCTCCTAACTTATCCCTGTGGGGGATTTCAATACCCCACCCTCACAAACAGACAAGTAAACCAGGCAAAAATTAATGAAGAGCTATCAGAATTTATCTATACCATAGAACAAACGGATTTACAGATAGCTACAGAGTCTCATTCAATGACAGCAGAGTACACATTCTTCTCAACAACCCATAGAACTTTTTCCAATATAAACTGTCTTTTAGGCCTGAAAGCATGTCTCTGTTAACACAAGAGAACTGTAATAATCTGTATCTTATCACATGTCAATGGAATGAAACCATCAAAAGAAACCAGAGAAACTATCCAAACACATGTGGATTGAAAAATATACAGTTGACTGACTGATCAGTGGGCCACAGAAAAAATCAGGAAAGGGAAATTAAAAAGTCCTAGTCTAATGATAGTGTAAATAACATAGGAGAATCTGTGGGATACAAAGAAAGCAGATCTAATAAAGAAGTTCCTAGCTATGAGTGCCTATATTAGAAAAATAGAGCGATCTCCCATAAGTAACCAGAGGTGATCTCAAGACGTATTGTGCTTGGCATCTACTGGATAGATTCAAGGAGACCACTCAAATGCAGTTACACCCAGATAGGAAGCCAAGGATTCTCTAGGTGTGCATATTTTCTGCTTGTAGTTGAGAAAGCCCTGATTCAGAGGTTAAGACCATGGGAAGACCAGAAAGGAATACCAGGGTAACCAGACTCAGGGGGTGGTGTAAAGAAGAGAAAACAAGAAAGATTATTTTCAGCAAGTGTTTAAAATCTAAAAGTGGGGGATAAGTAGAGAATAAAAGCTGCCTCCGTAAAGATGGCCAGGGCTAGCATGGCCATCTTTATGAAGGCAACTTTTATTATACACTCACCCTCCAGTATGAGACTTGATTGACCAGCAGGACAGAAGCAAGAAATGAGATAAGTAGGGTCAGAGGTTCCCAAACAGTGATGGGACATTCAGGCTGATCCAAGGGGCAAAAGGTTCACTGGGGAGGGATGGAATACGGGACAGAGATTCACTAGGTGCTCCCTGCATTGTAGTCACCAGCAAGTAGACAACATTTTCCTTGTAAATTTTGTAACTATTTGTCAAAATTCTGTATTTTGTGAGTTTGTCACGTACAGCCTCAAAAACTTAACTATGGACTCTAGGTAAAATTTAATCTAAATAAAGATTAAATTTCTAAGCCCTTTTGCTAATCAAATTCGCCTAACTAGTTGCTTCCCCAGTACTAGGGATGGAATGCTGGGCCTTTGCGTTGCACTACATCTCTGGCCATTTTTAAACATTTCTGTTTTGAGATAGGATCTCAGTCATTATGTCACCACCCTGCACAAACTAGGCTTGAATTTTCACCCCTTGGGACCTCTCAGCCTTCTGGGATAGGAGGCATGCTCAACTGCACACAGCTTTTTTAAAAGGTTAAACATTTATTTCAATTATCTGTCACTCACCCTCCAATATGGAATCAGCAGGACAGAAGCAAAGAGAGCAAAAAATTCTATCTTAACAGCAAGGGATCCAATCACACAGGGTTTGTCAGTTACACATTCAGAGAAGAAGAGCTGGCTGAGGTGCTATACACCGGTAATCCCAGTGCTTGGGAGGCTGAGGCAGGAGGATTGCCATGAGTTTGAGGCCAGCCTGAACTACATAGTGAGACCCTATCTCAAAAAACAAACAAACAAATAAACAAACAACAGAGGAAAAAAGAGTGCATATAGTGACAAGTGAAATATGAATTTCAGTATGGAGCCACTTGTGTTAACTGAAGTCACAGTAAACAGTCACAGACAAGAGAAAGAGTTTTGTTCATGATTGCTTAAAAGCAAAAATATTTCCAGTAAATGGAGGTATTGACTATTTTCTGACTTTGTCTCGCTCTTGTGTTTGGCTCCACAGTCATTAATGGGACTTTTGTCAGCTCAAGCACTGAACTCCTTCCACTAATGCTGCAGCTGATTCTGAGTGGATAAAACCACCCAGAGGGCAGAGCACCCAAGTCCCTCAAGACAGAGGAAAAGAGCAGGCCAGGGGGAATTGAAAGTGATCTTGAAAGGGAATTTCAAAGTTAGAATCTTAAAACTAAGCTATTTCTCTAACTTCCTCATTTCCAGTTCCACACCAAGAAGGCTTCAGCAGAACCCAACTTTCAAAATTATTCTGGTCCCAGTGGCAGCCTGTTAAATAGCTGACTCTAATTTCATTTTGGCTTTTGTTCTATCCCTGCTATAAATTAAAGCACTTCTGTATATTGGATGAAAGCAGGCAAGCTGTCCAGCCAATTTAGCCAAATTGTGAATAAACACATATTCCTAGCTTTATTGGTGTTCCTGTATTTTCAGTTGTGAATGGGGAAATGAATCCCAATAGTTGGGTCAGATTCAAAATTCTGGCCAGGTCCCCAGTCACATATGTATGTAACACTGGAATAAAATAGTCTTGAATTCAGATAAGTGTCTTGAGCTCAGTTCAGTATATTTGGGTAAAGTCCCCACGAGTTGGGACAGGAGTCACAGATGATGCACAAGCAAATCAGAGCCCCAGATAATTTCTGCACATAACTCTCAAGTGAACAGAAAAATGGACCAAACAGAAAAGAAGCAGCAGTGTGCGAAGGTGGATGGGATTATGCTCAAAGATCCTTGTAGAGTTAAAGTCATAACAAATTGGACTGACAAAATTGTATTATAAAGACAGATATTTCATCCACTGGATGATCTAAAGGAAGCTTTTCTGAACCTGTGTTTCTCATAAGAGGGAGAAGTTCTTTTTTTATATGCCTAGGTAAAAGATTCAATAGAAGAAACATTTTCACGATGCTTAGTGGACAAAGTTGTCATGAATTGAAAAATATACTTACTGATGGGCAGCACTGCAAGTATTTTGTAAATGTATGTGCTTGCTATTATGTTTTTGTTCTTTCATCTTTAAAATAAAAAAATATATATATATATGTTCAAAAAACATGCGAATCGAATGGGGCAGCAAACGGGTTAGGTAAGGACACAGGAATCCGGATCTACAAGATCCTTTTGGGGCCTTCACTGGCCACCTCTGTGATTCAGTTTTCACACATTCCACTGAAAGGAATGAGAAAAAGGTCCGCAATTTGCCTTAGCACTTTTTCTCCTTTCCCTCATCCCAGTGGTTCCTTCCTTTGAGCAGTTTCTTTCCCTTTCTTATTACCTGTTGTACATTTGGGGTTTCATTTACTCTTTCATGTACAACATGGATCAGTGACTTAACTGTGCTGTTGGTGTCTGATGGCCTGTTGAGGGGAGCAGTTAATGAGCTTCTTTTTCCTTGTTTCTCTTTTTTACTGTTTTGAGCAGTTTTGCATGCTTGTACCCAGTAATCTGAGCCATTTATGTGACCACAAAAATTTGCAGTATAAAAACCAACGGTGAATTCCTACAATCCTGCCTAGTGCCACTATGTATTGTCTCTAACGTTCTTTTAAATTATTATTCTCTTACTCTCTTTAACGATTTGATCAATCTTCCATTCTCACATCTGGTACTGAACAACTTCACTGAAGATAACAGTATGTGATATAACAACCGCTGTTAATCCGTATCATTTGCTTAGAAACCCTGTATCATTTTTAATGTCTTTGCTTTGTGTTTGTATTTTGCTATTGTTCTTTTTTTGGTACTATTTTCTGTAAAATAAAAAAATAATAAAATAAAGTTACACGAGTTACTATGTGGCCTCTTGTCCTTCCTCTTTACATCTGTACTTATTGTTGCTGCTGACTGCAGGGGAAAATAAGATACATCTCTGCTCTTCTTGTTCCAATTTAAGAATACCACATGTACTTATTTAAACTTTTAAGGGCTTCTGAGGTCATGTATCCTCTTGACTTACTCCTCACCTTTGATTCCTTTTCTTTCTCTGTGAGAATCTGGTCTGTCTGTAGAATGGCATTTGTCATATCCTCCTTGAGTCCATGTATTTCTGCAGAACCTCTTCAGCCTTTCAAACCAAAGAACACAGGATTAACAGGAGGAAGTGGCTGTAAGCATTCCTTTCTGCTTTTGCCCACCAACTTTTCCTCTGGGAACGGTTCCTCCTAGTCCTGGGGGATCCTGCTGGCCAAGATTATTTGGTAACAAGAATGGGCACATGCTCCAGGCTTGGCAGTAGGACCCCTGCCCATGGCCCAAGAAGCAATGTCCATTATAGGAAGCTTGTGGGGAAAGAGACCTGTGTTGTTTTAGACTGAAGGTGGTAAGTTGAAACTTAATGGTGCTGTGGTCTCTACAGGCTGTGCGTGCTAAAGAAGGAAGAATTCATGGGGACCATAGATAGGAGAAGGAAGTGGAAGGAGTAAGAAAGCTGAGGAAATGTGGGTCAGGAGGGTAACAGATGGTGAGAAAGATGACAGCTCAGCTGTTAACTGGGCGTGAGCTCTCTGAGGAGTTCCCAGGGCAGATGTAGTGCAATGGGCTTCTCGTGGGTGTTACTGAGGAAAGTATGAATGTAGTGCAGACAGTGAGGCACATAGCTGAGTAGTTACCATTGGTCACAGTGATGCTGGAAGCCAGCACAACAATACAGGTAAAGGTTGTTTACCTGTACCCCCTTCCTGGGTTCCTTTTCATAATTTTTCTTCAGGTTTTCCACCTTCTGAATAAGGAGATGGTAGCCTTCTGGTTGAGAATAAATTCCTTGTTTCACCTCTTCTTCCAGGAGACTGAAAATATCATGAAGTAAAGTTGAACAATGATCTGAAGATGCTTTCATATTCTGTTCACAAAGGTTATCTCGCTTTTTTTCTAGCTGGGCCTTTAATGAAAAAATAAGAAATAAAAAGAATAGCCAGGGAGAGAGAATATTTTGCCAGAGTTTCTGAGAACACTTGTCAAAAAGATTATGACACTAACATTTTACTAAAGTTGCTTTGTAACCTTGCACTTTACTAAAGTTCAGTTTCTGAGCAGAGATTGTTAGTATTATGCCATAGTTTAGAAGTAAACTTCTAACTTTTCAGATTAGATCATCTTTTTTTTTTTTTTTTTTTTTAGTCTTTTTGAGACAAGGTCTTGATATGTAGTTCAGGCTAAACTTGAGCTCACTTTGTAGCCCAACCTGATCTTGAACTTGAAAAAATCCTCCTGCCTTAGCCTCCTGAGTGCTGGGATTATAGATGTGCACCACCATGCCTGGTCTTAGATCAATAATTACACCTGGAATAAATGTACTTCAAAATAAGCCATTATTAGATAACTTAGAATAATATTTTCTTTGCTTCTTTCTTGAAGATCAAACCAATGTGGTAGTAGCATACATGTTATTTGATGAGTAATTTTATGCATTTAGTTATAATAACTGGAATATTATTACCTAATCATGAAAGAAAAATTTTTTGAAACTTTGAGTCCACACTAATAAATTTTTTCTTCCTACCATTATGATTATCCATAGGTAGCTAATACCTCTTCAAAATCTGGGAATAATTTCCTTCCTGAAAATAAATATTTATTTCATTTCCTTGTAGTATTTTGACTTCTCCAAATCAACATCCTCTTAAGATAAATGTTACCTACCTCCAATTCCCTTTGAAACACTTGGTCAACATCTTTGAAGGAATGTTTGAGGAAGATCTCGATGGCCTCCCTCTGACAGGCACTGTGCAGGTCCAGCAGCTCCTGGAGGTTGTCTGTGGGCAGCTGCACCTTCTGGCTCACCTGCTGGTCATAGTGGGCCAAGGCCTTCTGCACTGTAGCTGAGTTCTCCATCTGGGCCAAGGCGAGGACTGCGTTCTCCATGCAGGGCAGATCCCCACTGCTGATGGCATTGAGGTAGGTCAGTACCAGGCTCTCTAGACCTGCATATAGAGAGCAAGTGATGTTGGTTATTATAGGTAGAGTGGAAAAAGTCTCCATTGTATGTAATTTTGAGCATGTCAGTTACCTCCTATTTGGTTCAATGTCTCATTGGTGAAATTACCAGTGTACTTGATAATGTGCTGGAAATAAGGCACCTCACCCTCTACCCACACCTATTGAATTTGAGTTTCCTCTTCAGGAAGAGCCCTAGGTGATGCATATGTACACTAAGGATTGATATGCCTGGATATATACTATATAGAACTGTTTATTAGAATTTTTCACTCGTTTTAACTCTATGTACCACTAGAATTAGAATTCTGTCTTTCTCCTTTTTATCTGTATCATGACCCCTGTTAACAGTTAGTATTTAATCACTATTTGTAGAAAGAAATGATGTCCTAATCAAAAGCTTTTGTCATTTGGTTTATTACCATGAACAGCACTGTTCAAGAGAATTCAATAGTCATTAGGCACATGAGGATATGTGCCCTTGAAATACAGCCATGAGATCTGTTTTACTTTTTTAATTTAAATTAATTTACCTTTAAATTTAAATAACCATATTATTTTAGTGGCTACCATATTGCAGATTCCAAGTCTAGTTTACTTAAGGCATTTTAAAGGAATAATCTTTTTTTTTTCCTTTAGACTTGTTCACTCTTCTCCAATCAAGATATGTGATTAACAAAATTTATTAGAAGGGTTGAGGCCATCTGAAATGTAATGGAAGAGAGGTACATTTGCAAACCTGAAAATGAAACTGGATTCATTTTTTTTCTTGCTCCTTAGTTTTATGAGTGAGTGAAACTAGTGGGAAGAATACTCACGAGGCCCGTTGACCTGGATGCCTCCTGGGAGAATTTTAGTCCTGGCAGAGCTGAAGATGTAAGAACAGAATTCTGCAACTTGTTGCACAAATTCTAAGTCCAGCTCATTGTCAAGCACTGTCTCGAGCTGGGCCAGCTTCTTTTGATGAGTGGGTCTATTGAAGATAAAGCATTTCCTCTTTGGGAAGAACTTGTGGATGCAAAGTTGGGTGAGATTATAATTTTTATCTTTCTCATCAGTGCCTGTAAGAAGTAAAAGAGGGATTTATCAATAATAGGTATTTGTAAACATTTTTTGTAAACAGTACATATTTTCAGCAGTTCAGGCCAGACAGCCTATTTACTCTGTACTCAACTCATTGACTGCAGCATGCAAGTGTCTCTAGACAGTATGTAAATGAATGAGCTCAACACTTTTCTAATAATATCTATTTCAAGACAGGAGGCAGGGTCTCATTAGCTAGAATTTGTCTATGGGCCATACTTTTCCAAAACTTGGGTTATTGCATTTGGGCTATGACACTGCTTTAATCTGTTTTCTTCAAATACACATTCATTACACTGCACATTCTTTGGATAAATGCAGAACCACAGATGACAAGCACCAAGAAAAATTTAAATTAAGCATAGCAAAGGTGAAAGAAACTTGTCTCTGAATAAGGGAGAAAATATTTTTAAAGTGAATCTATTAATTCAGACATTAACTATTAATTTCCAGGTGTAGATAGGTAGAAGTAATAGATAACTCTAAATGTAAAAAAAGGTAGAATTTGAAAAGTTTAAATTGATAACTTTTGTATTTAGCTATTCCTATTTACCAATTATCAGTCCATATTACCTTGCCTCAGGGAATTCTCCAGGTAGGTGTCTGGATGGACAGAAACTCCTTCTATATCTAATTCTAGGGAGAAATCTCTCAGTGTCCACACGAAGTCTGGGAAGAAGCTCACAAAATCAGCTGAGTCTTGAACTTCACTTGTGTTGGGTGAGGACTTTGCTCTGATTCGGCCTGGCAGTTCTGTCACATAGCTGAGCTGCTAACTAAGGAAAACAACAAAAGTAATAGGGCCCTCCATCCCGTACTAGTTTGACAAATCCACAAACTTTTATCTTTGTTCTTAGCCTAAGTGTCATTTCTTTAGTAGTACATGAATGTTACCTGACTTAAATTATTGCTTATGTGTTCTCTTTTTGGGTTGGCTGCACCAGAGTCTAGAGCCATGTGGCTGGTTTACTCACACAGGTCTCTCTTCCTGGACTACACAAAGGATACTGCAGTTGGTCCATGGCCTGCTGGTTGATGGTTCCCATGCTGTTATACACAAAGGTGCTGCTCAGAAGTATGGCCAGGGCAAAGATCCAGGAGTCGTTCTGACTGTGACCCTGGAAGTCAGAACACATTTGTGCCACAAATACATTTTATTCTTATGTCAGTGTAAATATCAGCAGTGTGAAAAGTATCATTTTAGAGTTTTTTAGAGTAATTACATGAAAACCTACATTCAGATATAAGTGTAGTCTATAAGACTTGAACTTTGAATATTTTTTGATTAATATTTGGTTTATACTGATTCTCTTTAGGCCCTCATAAATACTGGCAGATAACTAAACCAGTCAAGGTTCTTAGGTCTTTTTTTAAAAATTCATTTTAAAGATCATAAAATCCTTCTTAGAAAAGAGCACTACATTCTGCACACTGCTCTGAATGGATGCCAGGGACATGTGGACTATTGTTACTTTCTGCCTGTCCAACCCCCCAAATGTTTATAGTGACCACACACAGCAAAGTGTTCACAATAATTGTATGTGGGAAAAAAATTTTAAACTACTAACAATGAGCAAACTACAAAATCCTCTCTGCTGCTGTTTTAAAATTTCAGTGTTTACCTTTGCACCCTCCCATTTGTAAGGAACTGAAACATTACATCTGGTGAATGACAAAATTATCATTTGTGGATGACAATCTTTCACTACATCTCAAATGCAGAACACCTAGGAAGCAGGGGAATGATGGCTTTTTAAATGGAAACAAATATTTAAAAACGATAGAGTACTCATTCTGGTTCTTCACTAGTTTTAGAAAAACTTTCCAGATTACTGATTAACAGTGTAAGAAAGAAAATATACCTTGCATTAGAAACCTTCTGCATCTGCAGATGTCTACACACTGGTCTACAGCCAATACTGGGCATTTTAGCTTTGTCTTGTGTTCCTGTAATGGTGATGATACAATCATTGGATCCTTCTAAAGGTTTATCAATTTTGAAAGAAGCTCTCAATTCATGATAGATTTGTTTAATCTGCTGACCACTTTTGCCAATAATAGATCCAACCAAATCTTTGGGAATAGTTACTAATGTAGTAATAATAGGTCCACCAAGATCACCATATGAACCACAACCTCTACATAGGGATAGTTATATTGAGGGCCACCCTGAGGTTCATGCACCATCTGCCATTCTGATATGCTGTGTACATCTATGACAGAGTCCCAAGCTGCATTAGCGCTGAAACAAACCCTGCCATCAGAGTGGTCTCTGGATCTTTCTCTTCTATAATAGGCCATTAGATCTCTATCTCTAGGTGGTGTTAGTGGTGGTGAAAGAGGAAGCTTCTGAGTTCTGTTAACACCCTGGCCACCTTGACCAGGAGGACAAGCTGGTTACCCCCATTGAGGGCTCATGTCATCATAATCTTTGCTGGAGGGAGGCATGGGACTCCCAGCCTGACCAGGAGGCATTCGGTCAAAACCACATCTTCCCTGAAAGGGAATCCTACAGACTGTCCATGGCAGTCATCAAACATCATGGTAAAACCACCATAATTGTAAGTTTCATTTTTGTAAAAATTGGGATCATAATGTCGCACATGTCTTTTGATAGGGAACTCAGCTATAAAGTCAAGGACAATTTTTATGTACTCTACAATCCTATCAGGCTTTCTTCCAATAAGAAAAACTGTCAGTGGAATGAGGACAGCATTCTTAGAGAAGCTTGATTGTTGTCTGAGTGTTGTCTCAAAGTTCTTTGACTTTACCACCTCCTGTCATACCTTAATGAATTAACAGTCCCAACTTGCAGTCAAAGTCACTTCCTTTGTAGTGTTGCTAATTTTCATATTCCACAGTATCAGAGTGGAGCAGGAGCTGGCTGGCTGCAGTGGGCAAAGGCAACTTCAGGCCCTTTCCCAGGGTAGGGATGATTTTCTTCAGAATTTCTCCAATTGTCTCCATATCAGCACTGATAGTGTGAGCTTCAGGCCCCTGCGGACTGGGACTGAAACACTGACGCTGTAGTCTGTGCAGAGAGCCTTAAGCCTTAATATTGCTGCTGCTTTTTCCAGTCGCTGCCCCAGCATTCTTGCTCTGAAGCAGAATTTGTAACTCAACCACCTCCTCACTGTTTCTAGGTGTTTTAAATGCTTGGTCCTCTTCCATATCTTCTGCAGGACACTGACAAATTCACTATTGATTTCAGTGTTGGGGAAAGTTTCCACTTTCTTATATTAAGTGGACATGCCAACCAGTTATTATCACACATCTTTGCAGAGCAGAGCTGCAGTGTTCTGAGCGGGACCAACAATTGACACACAAGTACTGCAGTAGCAACACGACTCTGCCCAACTTCACTTCCACGCTCCCCAACGGTCAGAGCTGGGCAGACAGTAAGTGGAGCTAGACTCTCAGGACTTAAAGTTTTAAAAACTTCCTTTTTCTAAACAGCAAAATTTATTTATGTGAGATGTAGACCCTGATGTATCGGTGCATGCTTGTAATTCCACCTGCATGTGAGGCTGAAACAGAGTTGTAAGTTCAGTGCCAGTCTAGGCAGTTTAGTGAGACCCTTCCTGAAGTAATAAAATATAAGGAAATAAGAGGCTGCTGATGTAAGTCCGTGTTAGAGTGTCTAACTTTCCTATCTCTTGGACTGCTTAGATAAATAAATAAATAAGCATGTGTTCATGACTCTTGTAGGTCTTTTATAGCAATTATTATACACCAGAAGTATTACCTTATTAAATATTCAACCCTTCCTGAAGTAATAAAATATAAGGAAATAAGAGGCTGCTCATGTAAGTCCGTATTAGAGTGTCTAACTTTCCTATCTCTCGGACTGCTTAGATAAATAAATAAATAAGCGTGTGTTCATGATTCTTGTAGGTCTTTTATAGCAATTATTATACACCAGAAGTGTTACTTTATTAAATATTCAAAACCATACTAGGACGTATACATAAAACTATTACATGTATTTTACACACGAGAAAGCTGAAGCTAAAAGAAGTCAAGGTATTTGCCTAACTGCCCCAAGTTAGAACTAGAGTTCTAATTTAAACACAAACTCATGAGGCTTCAACCTCTAAATCCTTCAAGTATGAAGTAAGATAAGAGTCTTGACACTGAGTATGTTTGTATTTCAGTTTTTCATACAGAATAACTTGCTTTTCTTCTAGATTGTTGTTGATGGTTAGAACATCATATTAACCATATCACTTTTCTGCTAGGATGCTATCTTAAGAACATTTTTCTGATTTCTGGTTGCTAAGCTTAGTCTCTGTAATGAAAAAAAAAAAAAAGAAAGAAAAGATACATTATGTTTAAGTACAATCTCTTAAATAAGTAAAAACTGCTCATTGTAGCAAATATTCAAAGACAAGGAGCTCATCCAAAACTGAGTCCTCACCCTTACTTTCTCCATGTCTCCCAGGCCCTCGGTGTCAAGTAGAACTAGAGAACGCTTTGAGTCCTTGGGATGAGGTACACACCACATCCAAATTCCTTTGGTTTGAGGCTGCACGGTGGAGCCCAGAGAGAAGCCTACAAAGCACAGAGGAGATGAGATGGGTGGAGTTTTAACAGCACATGTTCCTAGAACTGAGGTAAAAGTAAAATAAATGTTAGTGGAGAACTAAAATCATAGCCAGTATTGATATTACTTACAGTGAGACAGTTAGTGAAGAGTAGGTTGTCTGACACAAGAAAAAAATTATGCAGTTTCATGATAAGAAAAACATTCATCATGTCAGCATGCTGGTACCAGTCTCTAAAACTAGCTGTAGAAGAGGTTGAGGCAGGAGAATTTAGGATGACTTTAAGGTCATCCTGGTCAACCTAGTGATCCTCTGTCTCAAGATAAAAGTTAAAAAAGGGCTGGATATGTAGCTCAGTTGTGGAGCTCTTTCCAAGCATATATGAGATTTTGGGTTCAATTCTCAGTAGCACAAAAAAGGCTGATGATATAGGAATGTTGTAGCTTAGTTCTTTCAGAGTTCTATCCCCAGTACTAAAAAAACAGTCATGAAACTTGCAATACAAACAAATTCCCTGAACACAGCAATAATTGTCATTTATGAAAATTCATAGGCAACATCCAGTTGGGGCAAAAAATGAAATCTTTTCCTCTAGGATCAGAAGCAAGAAAAAGGTGTCTGGCCTGCTTGTATTGAACATTAATCTGAAAGTCTTATCGAATGTAGTTTGACAAGAACTGGAAACAAAAGGTACTAACATAGGAATGAAAAAAGTAAAATCATAGACAACAAATAAAAAATACAGAGAGCTTATTAGATTGCCTCAAAATAGAGAATTTTCTGCATCAAAGTTCACCTTCACTAAATGAAAAAGCAGCACATGGAACTAGGGACTGGAGATAATATTGACAGACACGCATCAGATAAAGGTTGATATCAAGAATATATCCTGTTTGTACAATGACACACAAACCACCAGCTTAAAAGTGAACAAAATGGTTGAGTGGGCATTTGTATAAAGATGATATTCAAATGGCAAGAAGCACAGGAGAAGATGCTTAACACCATTAGTCACTCAGGAGAATGTAAATTAAAACCATAGGATACTACACACCAAATGGCCACTCTCAAATCAAATAAAGAATAAATGAATAATTAGAGAGAATGGAGAAATGAGTACACTTGTGTATTACTGGTGAGAATATAAAGTGTTGCAAGGATTATGAAAAATGGATAGTGATTACTCAAGACATTATCTGACATCCATGTGCATGTCAACTTTATTCCTAACAGCAAAAAGTGAAAGAAAGGCACTGTCCATCTATAGATGAATGAAAGAACAAACTGATATACAGTATTCATCTATTGTTGAGTTTTAAAAGGAAGGAAATTTTGACAAATGTGACATTATGGAATCTTAAAGACATCACACTAAGTGAAAAAAAGCCATAAAAGGACAAATCCTGTCTGATCCCACTTGCATGGTGTTTGTGGAATAGTCCAATTCACAGACAGAACCGAGAATGGTGGTGGGGGATGGTCATAGGGAGTTGCTGATTAATGGATGCAGAGCTCCTCCCAGGGAAGAGGAGGTTGTTCTGGAAAGAGATAGAAGTAGTGACCGCATAGATATGTGAATTTGATTAGTGCCAGGACCTGATCACCTAAAATGTTTAAAGGGACAAATTGCACATTATGTGAATTTTAAGCAATAGAAAAATGTGATACAAATGAAACATTTTTTAACCTGAAAAGTCAGTGGAAACTAGCTCTTACTATATGAACGTCTTAATAAGAGTCATAGAGTTTACCACCATATAAATTATACTGCTTCCCTTTTAAAAATTTCATTTTAAGGAAAGTAGTAAATGAGAAACAAACAAATGAAAAATAGAACAATAGCAGCATACCAGTATCACAAACATAAACAAACCAAAGCAAGAAATTTAAAGTGATACAGGGTTTGAAAACAAAATGATACGAATTAGCAGTGGTTGTTGTATTACATTTTGCTATCCTCAACTACATTGCTCAGATTACCAGATGTAAGAATGGAAGAATGTTCAAACCATTAAAGAGAAAAAAATATTTAATAAAACATTAGAGATAATACAGAGTTTCGCTAGACAAGATGGTAGGAATTCACCATGGTAATTCCATTACATATTGTTACCTTCAAATCACTTGCTCAGATTAACAGATGTTAGCATGCAAAATTGATTAGAATAGAAAAAATGTTAAGCATTGACTGTTCCTTTCAATATACCATAAAGCATCAGCAATAGAAATATTGCAGCTATTCACATATATATTCATATTTTACCTTCCTTCTTTCCCTCATCCTAGTCATTTCTTCCTTTGAGCAAGTTCTTTCCCTTTCCTATCATCTATTGTAAATTTTCAGTTTTACTTATTCTTTCAGGTTCCTACACCAGTGACAGAACATGATGTTTACATATGTGGGTCTCATTTATTTCACTTATGAGTATGGTCTCTAGCTGCATACATTTACCTACAAAAGCCTTGTGTTTATCTTTCTTATAGCTAAGAAATATTTCATTGTACAAAAATACCACATCTTTTTATCCATTCTTTAGTAGATGGGCATTTGGGTTGTTTCCAAGATTTAGCTATAACAAATTATGCTGCTATAAACATGGGTGCACATTTATGGCTGTGCTATGATGTCTTTAATTCTTCTGGGAAGATACCCAGAAGGGGAATAGCTGGATTAAATGAGACTTTAAATCCTAATTTTTTGCGGAATCTCCAAACTGATTTCCACAGTGGTTTCACCAATCTACACTCCTACCAGCAGTGGAATGGGGTTCCTTTCTCCCCATAGACTCTCCAGCATTTGTTATTGGTTGATTTTGCTTTCTTTTTTTTAAGGAAAGGACCAATTTATGCTTTCCAAGGGGAAGCTAAGGCATAGTAGGGAGAGCTGGTGAGTGACTCTCATTCCCTAGAGCAGAGTGAAGATGCGAAGCTCATTAAGTGGCAGAGTAGCGGGCAATATTCCTCCGGGGCTTTTTTTCTCTCCCTCACCCACCATGCAAGATGCTGGCAGTACACTGGGCAGGAGCCCAGCCAAGCCTTGCTGGCAGCACTCACCATTTTTCTTCCCAGCCAGCTTGTTCATCAGGTAGGACTTTCCTGTGTGGTAGAGGCCCACGATAGCTACCACCACGACGGGCTTGGTGATGGCAGACAGGATCTTCAGAGCTTCCTCATTCACTATCAGTTGCCCTTTCACATTCTCAATGAGGCACACTGGGGCTGCCATGTGGGTGTCAGAGGCCATGTCCAGAGTGTGTTCTGGTTTGCAAGGGCAGGGGTGGAAAGGGTCGGTATCACCAGTCTTTATACTAAGAAATTAGACTCACAAAATCCCCCAGCATGAAGAAACAAGCACTATGTGCATTAACAGACACATGAGGGAAAATTCCTATCATCTAAGGAAGTTATGAAAATATTATCAAAGCAATTCACTTAAAAAGCCAGGATATTTAAAGAACCAACATTCACCTGTTCCCACAACCCAAATCTTCCATTTAATTTATTGCTGAAATTTTCTTTCTGGATTCAGATAAAAAAAATTTACAGAGACAATAAATGGAATACACAGTAGGATTGAGAGACTATCTTCTTCATTCTGAATATATGTAATAAATATTTATCAGTTCACTAATTCTTAGAATGAGCAAAGTCCTTCCTGAATGGATGGTTCATGGCCTGCTGTATGCCTTTTGGACAATTTCCAGGGATTTTAAAATGTGTTCCTTCCCCCACCCCTGGTGGCCATGCTCATTTCAGTGGAATGTGATTGCACAGAATTTCTCACACTGCCTTCCCAGAAGGGGAAGCAACATGCTAGTTCTGCAAATTTTATGAAAATAGCTGCCCCTGGGTGCACATAAGTAAGGACCCTTTCCAGGACTTGCAGGGTCCCAGGCGAGGCTGGTGCTGACCCTGGGCTTCCTGAGCTTCACAGTGAGGGAGCCTGAACCTGACAAGGTCTGAGCCTGAGCTCAGCCAGGTGTGAGTATGTAATTACAAATAATGGGTTTTGGTAAAAAATTCTACTAAATAAGGATTACAAAATCAGGAAACAGATGAAGAACACTTGAAAGGGAGGTGTTCTAAGATATGTTTTTAGCAAAGTGCTTGTAGGTCTCCTGCTTGCTTTTTTGTTTGTTTTCTTTCATTAGAGGCGGTGAAGGAAGAATAGGGAGGGAAGACGGAAAACAGCGGAGGAAGCAGGGCGGAAGCAGCTGGCAGCGAGAGATGGACACGGACGAGAAGACGAGAGAT
>PVLD010027064.1:0-21296 GCA_004027595.1 Dinomys branickii
ATAAAAGTACAAAAACATATTGACAAACAGACACCAATTATCATAAAAGATAGTACAATCACAACTAATCTATAGACAAGGTGATATGGTCTCAACAGTGGTTATTGCTTTATCCATTGATATCTTCGAATTGTAAATGTATGAACCCATATACAGACATGCAAATTTAGTCAGACAGTTAATCCTCTCAACAACAGAATAAAAACACAAAAACAAAAAATCCAAAGACAAGAAACAAAACAGGCATACAACAACAACAGCAACAACATCAACAACAACAACAACAACAAAAAACACCGCTTGTTGCTGCTTTACATATTGATATCTTCGAAGTGTGTGTTCAGGATAACACATACAGATATACACGATTAATCTAATATCCTGTTAAATCTCAAATCTCTAGAAAAGAAGAACAAATAAAACCTAAAGCTCAAGTCATATGGGAAATTATAAGGATAAAAGCAGAAATTATTGCAATCCAGACTAAGAAAACAATTCAATGCATGAATGAATTGACGAGTTGGTTCTTTAAAAGATTAAATAAATTTGATAAGCCCTTTGTCTCTTTATCAAAAGGAAGAAACAAAAGACCCAAATCCATGCAATTAGTAATGAAAAGTGTGAAATTGCAGTGAATCTTGTGGAAATTGAGACTATCATCAGCACTTTAAAATCATGTTCTGTAAAGACTTGGAAAACAGAAGAATAGGAAGATTCCTAGGTATGTACAAATTGCCAAAACTAAATGGAGAAGGTCTAAAACTTCTAATTAACTCAATATGAGTCAGTGAAATTAAAATGTAATTAAAATTTTACCAACAAATGAAAATATAGGTCCTGATGGATTTATGACTGAATTCTACATGAATTTTGGAGATTTAATGCCACTAGTGATGAAACTCTTTAAGGAAATTGCAAGGGAAGCAATACTCCCAAAGTCGTCTTGTTGGCAAGTATTCTCTTGATACTAAAACCAGAGAAAGATTCAACCAAAACAGAAATCTACAGGCAAGTCTCTCTAATGAACATAGACGCAAAAATCTTCAATAAGTTACTGGCAAACATAATGCCATGAACCATCAAGAAAATTATACACCTTCAAGAAGTAGGATTCATTCTGGGGCTGCAGGGAAGGCTTAACAACACTGGTAATGTGAGAGATGCAAATTAAGGCAATCATGGACTCTATCTCATTCCAGAAAGAATGGCTATTATCAATAAATAAACCAATAAAAAATGCTGGATGGGTTGTGTTGAAAAAGTTCCCTTCTACATTGTTGGCGATGGTGTAGCCCGGTGCAACCATTGTGGAAATCAATGAAGCAAATTCTCAAAAATCTAGGAGTAGAGATCCATTTAATCCACCCAGTCTCTCTCTGGGTATCTTCCTGGAAGAAGTAAAACCATCATAGCACAGAAATTTATGCACATCCATGTTCACAGCAGCACAGTTTGTAAGATAGTTCCATCTTGGAAACCACAAAATGCATATCAACCAAGGAATGAATAAAGATGTGTTTTTTCGTACAATTTAGCACTACGCAGCCATAAAGAAGGATAAACTTGAGACATTTCTAGGTAAATGGATGTTACTTGAGGTTATACTCTTAAGTGAAAGAAATCAGATTCACATGTATAAATATCACAGCATTACTGCGGGGTGAGTTACCAAATGTGTAAATAAGGAGCAAATTGTAGAAAAGATATTTTTAAGTAGGAAGAAATCATTCAAAATGAAGAAACTAGTGAATTAGGAAAAGGAAGAAAGGAAGGGAAAAAGGGTCCATACCATTAATTGAGATAATTCTGACACACATATTGAAATATCACATTGTTTCTCAAGTGGGAGAAAGTGAAAGGGTAGAACAGGTACTGGGACCAAAGTATATAACAGGTACTGGGGAAAACCAGAAAATATGCACATGGGAAGGGAAATGAGGGACAGGGGAGAGATGAAGGAAGGAAGGGAAAGGAAAACAAGAATAGGAGGAAGAAAATAGATTCAAAGCTTGTGTAAATAAGGAAGGAAATAGGGTTTGAATGGAGGAGAGGGGTTTGGGGAAAGAAAAGAATCAACAAAAACCATGTAGAGGTGGAAACATCTTATAATGAATGTGCTCATTATGTGTATCTCAAACGTAGCAGTAAAATTAATAATAATAAACGATTGTAAATGAAAATAAAACTAAGAGTAGACAGTTGGAAAAGAGGAAATGACATAATACAGGCTTTACCCTCTGGTACAGAAACAAGGCCACCATCACCTCCTCGGGCTACTTCAGTGCAGCCTTCTAGGGTCTTACCATGAATTGTGTCTTTGTGAAGAATCCTTGGGTCCTGAGCTTAGCACTGAAAGGTGCACACACGCACAGCCTCCTTTGAAATCACCCAAGGGACACAACTCCCCTTATTCTCACATTTGTGTTTCCTTCTTAGCTATGAAGTGTGGACCATGCAACAGAATACAAAGCAAAGTCTTCATTTTTACCAAGACTGTGTTCTTATCATAATCTCAGAGTAAACAGTAATTGTTCAGATCATGTAGTATACGATCTTATAAATGCTTTTGTTTACTGAAACATTGTTTATTGGAAGCAGTCATTTTTGGTGTAAGCAAGAATATTTCTCAAGTTCTCAGGGAGCCTCTCTGCTTGCTGAGGCTTACTGTTGTCTATCCGTGTTTCCAAGAGTGGCCATGAAAGCCCCAGGTCCTGTTTAGATGGGGTGCTGTAGCCTGATCACACTGGGAAGTCCTTCTCATCTTTCCATTGTGCACAAACTTCAGGCAGTCTCATTTTGTGTGCCTTACTCTCTTCCTTCTTTTGATGCAGCTCCAACTTTTCTGCCTTTGATACATTTTGACTTTCTTTTGCCTTCTCCTTCTCTACCTCAATAGCTCTTTTCTTTCCTCCCTTCTCCTTCTCCTTCCTCCTCAAGCCTTTATCTGGGTTTTGTTTCTTTTAGGACACAAGAATGACTGTAGAGGTGATCTGTGAATTCTTGGGAAAGAAGTTAAAACAAGAAGAAATAGATTTAGTCCTCAAACATAGCTCCTTTCAATTCATGAAAGAAAACAAGATGTCCAGTTTCACCATGTTGCCTGATAGTTACGTGAATGAGAATTTCTCACTTATAAGGAAAAGTAAGAAAAATGCTCTGCTTTCAAACTCTGTCAGGGGACATGGCAGACATTCCTCTTCGTTATAACAAAATGTAGAGTTAAGATATTTGAGTTTTATCCTTGTGCTTGGGCTGGAGCCCAACTAAGCCTTAATTCTCCTCTGTTCTCTCACAGTTCCCTTCAAGGGCACATCGCCAGTGACCTAACCTCCTTCTAAAAAAATCCCACACATAAAATTTTCACCACTTTTCAGTAGCACTAAGGCTGATACCCAAGTCTTTAGACTAGGTTTATGGGATACTTTTAAAACTTTGCAGTAGGTATTTTTCATTTAGTCAATTATTAGTATCCATGGTTTTTTTTTTTACCTGATGGTAGTACTTGTCCCAGAATAGGAATTCTATGACTTTTTGGTAGTAGTTGTTGACTGATCAGAGAAGAATTAACAAAACACAATATAGACATTATTTATTTGGCTTAAAGTACAGTAATCAACATGTGGTAGGTATTCCTCACCTAACTGGGTAAAATGTTGAAGCATGTCAGTGCTATATCTTTTAATTAGGACCACAGGATCTAATGAGGTTTGTTATAAATATGGTGCTAAAGGCAATAAAAAAGTTAGGATATAAAATGATTCAAGCAGACTCTGCCATTATTAATAATAGTATTTGACAGAATTTTGAAAAAAGATGTTTTCATGACCAAGATAAATGTGTTAAATTGTTTACATTCAATAATTGACGTGTGGAGGTGGAAGTCTCTGAGTATCATACAGTCTGGATAGAAAGTTTTTACAGAGGAAATTAGGCTAAAATGGTGCTACTCTGTCAGGTCATAGTGAAACATGGATGATGTTTTGAAAAATGCCATGAACTTAGTCACAGACACAGAGGAAGGACTCCATGTGTGGAGACATGGAACAAGATGGCCACGTATAATGAAGAGGAGAGGCGTACAGCATGTGCTTTCCCAGCACCCTGATAAAAGCCCAGGACCCCCAACAACATAAACTATTATTCTAGCCTCCAGAAACGTGAGAAAATGAGTGCCTAGTATTTAAGTCACCCACCCGGTCTGTGTACCTTGTTATCATAGCCCTAGCAACAGACACAAAAGGTTTTGAAAGATTTTTTTTAAGAGTTGAGTGGAAATATAAAAAGAAGTTTACATCCACAATATATGCAGGTTATGAATTATTCACGTTCAGAAAATGAATGCCTACACAGAAAAACTGGACATTCCAGTTACAACTTATTATGTTAACCCAGATGGCAAATGTGGTTGACTTGGGGAAAGTCAGTAGAAGCAGACATCATGAGAAGGACTACATTCTAAATGCATGAAAAGACTGAGCCAGGCTTGCGGCTGAAAGAGTATATACAGGAGTATATACAGGATCAGCTTGGAGGGAGCAGGAGGAATGACATTGTTTTTGTGGCGGCAGAAGTGTAATGGTGGACACCCGGCTATAGAGGGGCTCTCAGTGTCCATTGGCTGCCAACTGGTCTTTCAGCTATGCCATCTCCTTTCTCTATGTCCGGTGGATTCTAGGAATTGATCAATGAGATGTGCTGGAGTCTTAGGCTCCATCAGTAGATCTGATCAAATCTCTGTTCCATGTTTTCCAGGTCTCAGTGGGGACTGGAAGAATCACTTCACTGTGGCCCAAGCTGAGGTGTTTGATAAAATATATCAGAAGAAGATGGCAGGATATCCTCCAAAGCTGTTTCCCTGGTAAGAATGTTGAACATTTCTACATGTTATGTGGATACTGGCATCTGTTCTCCTCACCTTATCCTTCTGCTTGCCTGCAGGGATGTAGCATAATATGTATGATTTGCTTGTGAAGTCTTGCAGTTTCAAATTTTTTATTTTCCACTCCCTGCTTGTTACAAATGATGTGGTTACCCTTATTCACTTCATAGTATCTACACTTTAGAAATTCTTCATAATGTTTATATATTCCATAGTATAGTAAAAATATAAAAATTACCTTAGTGTTTCAAATTGTTTATTTTTAAGAGAAAAATACAAATAAAAATAAAACAGAATCAAGACAGCATAATAGTTCAGGAAAAATAATTGTGTATTGTTGTTCTCATAGTAGTTACTCAGACTACAAGATATAGCCATGGAATATTTTTGAAACAATATTATTACAAACCTTTCCTTTCAGTGAACTCAGAGAAATTAGCTGTATAACTATCGTTACTATATTGAGTATACATAGTACATATTTTTCTCTTTTACCTTGTTTCTTTTCTACTTTCCTCATCAGAGTGTTTAATTTTTATAGACCTAAAAAATGTGTAAGTATCTAAGGCTCTTTCCTATCACTTACACATCCAGGAATCAGTTTCTGATCTCAAGTATTGTACTTTTTAATCTAACTTTATTGTATTTTCTTAATTGGTAATATTTCACACTAAGTAATAAGTAATTTACATGAATGGCATATAGTGCAATGCATTAATGAACTTACATTTTAATTTACTTTTTAATTTTATTTTACTTTTTATTTTTTTGCAGTACTGGGGATTGAACTCAGGACCTTGCATGTGCCAGGCAGGCTCTTATGGCACTGACCTATATCCCCAGCCCTACTTTTTTATTTTAAAGAGGAGAGAATCAAAATAAATTAACAAAGAAGTAGACATAAAATCAACCAAGAAACAATAAAAGCAGTACAGAATTTCAGACAAGGTGACAGGAAATTAAGAATGGTTGTTGTGTTACATTGTTATCTTCACATCTGTTGCTCAGATATACAAATATAGGTATGTAACATTGATCAAACAAATATTAACTGTTCCTGCAATAAAGCAACAGAAATTAGTAGTACAATTATCTTAGCTAGCTTCTTCCCTTCCTTCTTTTTTCTTTTATCTTTTCCCACATGCCTGTCATTCTTTCCTTGTAAGCAGTTTCTTTCTCTTTCACAACATGTGCTGTATCTTTCTGATTTCATTTATGCTTCCAGACACTTACATCAATGGAACAATACAGTGTTTATACCTGTGAATCTGATTTATTTCACTTATGAGTATGGTCTCTAGTTGCATCCATTTACCTGCAGAAGCCTCGAGATTTCTGTCTTTTTATGGCTGAGTAATATTGCATTATATAAAAATACCATATCTTTTTTATCCATTCTTCAGTTGGTGAGCATATGGGTTGTTTCCCGACTTGGCTATTACAAAATGTGCTGGTGTAAACATGGGCGCACATATATTGCTGTGGTAAAATGATTTCCGTTCTTGTGGATAAAAGCCCAAAAGGAAAATTGCTGGGTGAATGGGACCTGTAATCCTCGTTTGCTGAGGAATCTCAAGATTGATTTTCACAGTGGTTGCACAAGTCTACCCTCTCACCAATAATGGAGAAATGCTTCTTTTTCCCCCCAGCCCTCTAGCTTTTGCTATGGTTTGATTTCTTGATAACAGCCATTGTTTCTGGGGTGAGACGGAATCTCAGTGTTGTTTTAATTTGCATTTCTCAAATGACTAGTGATGTTGAACATTTTGCATGTGTTTATTTGCCATCTGCAATTTCTCATCTGGGAAGTGTGTGCTTATCTTGAATGCCCGTTTTTGTACTCAGTCTTTGAATTTGGGTGGTTTGATTTTTAAAAATATTTATCCATTGTAGACAGAAGCCCTATGTGAAAAGGGACAGTTGGCAATAAGTTTATCACAATTTGTGAGTTTTCTGTTTACTCTGCTTGTGATTGTTTTGATGTGCAAAACCTTTTCAATAAGATAAAGCCACATTTCTTGACTCATTGACGTTTTCCCATGCCGTATGTTTTTTTCATGAACTCTGCCTATACCTACTTCTTCCAGATTTCTACCTACTTTTTCTCCCAGTAGATTTCATGTTTCTGTTTTTAAATCTTTTTTATTTTAAAAATTTAAAAAATGAACAAAACGTGAAGACAAAATCAAAACAACACAAAAACAACAAATGTGATACATGACCTAAAATAAAACCAGTACTAATTAACATTGGTTTCTTCATTGCATACTGTTAACTTCAACAAAGTTGCTCATTCTGTCAGACATAAGAATGCAAGATTTACCATACTGAACTGCAGACAAGGTGACAGGAATTTCCTGTCACTGTAAAGGGAAGCGGGATGAATGCCACAGAAGACCAAAGAACTCTACTAAGGGCAAACAGTTTATTAATTTTAGACCAGTCAATGCACATGCCCAACTTGCAGGTCAGGAATGTGGGGCCCTTGCTTGCCTCTGTTTCCAACTTGTACACAGTTTTGGTTTCCGTGGTAACAGACTGGAATGTTGTAGCCCTGGCCACATATTGTTTTCCTTGTGCCACATGACCAGGTAAGGCCCTGGTTATGAGCCCAACCACAATGATAGATACTTTCTGTACTCTGTTCTCTATGTCCCACTTCACATAACCATACATTTCCTTTATGGTTACAATGTTTATCTTCCGCCAGGGAAGGAATGACTAACATGGTTCACTCATTCATATTAGCCAGGCAGGGTCATAGGTGGTTGTCGGAGCCTGGGTGCTCTTCATTTTTAGACATTCCAGGGAAAAATTAATTGAAAGTTAACTTTTTATAACTCCTTCAGGATGTTTCTCAACACACATTTTGAGGCTTGTACTGTGGCTAAGATTATTATATCTTAAAAATGATATGTTAACAGTTGCTGTCCCCTACATCCACGTTTTGTGCAATTCAGTATTGATTGTATTGTTCTTGTGCTACTTTGTAAATGGATGCCTGCTTGTTAATATGTTTTCATTCTTTTATTTTAAAAGAAAAAAGAATGCAAGATTTATAAAGCCTTCAAAGAGAGTAACAAGCAATAAAAAAATACTCAATACTGGAAATGATTCAGAGCTTAAACATGCAACATGGTAGGACTTCAACAATGGTGTTACACTGCATACTGTTGTTTTCAGATCAGTCATTCTGATTACCAAATTCAAGTGTGCAAAAGTGGTCAAGGAAAAAGAAAATGTTCAGCGTTGACTGTACCTATCAATATACCACAGACAACCGCAATACACTTAATCCAGCTATCCTTATATATACATATAAATTTTGTTTTTTCTTAATAAAATCCAAAATAGTACAAATAAATACATAAACAAAACAGTATAGAGAGTAATAAAAATGACACAGAATTTCAAAACATGGTCATAGGATATCTACAATGGTTGTTATATTACATAATGTCATCCTCAAAATGGTTGCACATATTACCACACATAGGCATGCAAGGTTGATCAAATAGTTACACATTAACAGTCCCTTTCAATAAACCAACAGACGTTAGTAGTACAATTATGCTAGCTATCCTGTGTATATATATATATATATGTAATTTTCCTTCTTCCTTCGTTTTTCACCTTCCTTCCTTCATTGCAGTTGCTCCTTCTAATTTGAGCAATTTCTTTCCCCTTTCACAATATTTATTGTACCCTTCAGGTTTCATTTACTCTTTCAGGTTCTTATAGGAGGGAGGAAATATGATGTTTATACATGTCAATCTGATTTATTTCACTCATGAGTATGGTTTGCAGTTAACTCCATTTACCTATAAAAGCGTCTAGTTTATTTTTCTTGACAGCAGAATAATACTCCATTGTATAACTATACCACATCTTTTTATTTGTATTTTTATTATTATTTATTTTTTTAAGCATACTGCTGTATGCCATTATTTTTTTATTGTTTTATTTTTGAAAGTATAAAAGAAAAATAACAACAACAAAAAAAGAAGAAAACATTAACAAAGTGACACAAAGTAGCACAAGAACAATACAATCAAAACTGAATTATAGACAAAGTGACAGGGAATCAACAATGATTGTTGCATTACATATTGATAGCTTCAAAGTATATGCTCAGGAAAACTCATACAGACATACAAGATTGATCAAACAACCAATCATCAAATATTCATTACCATAAAACAACATAAGACAATAGTGGAACCATGTTAGCCATCCTGCACATACATACATACATACATACACACATACACATATATTCGCCCCTTTGTTCCTTTTCTCCTTTCTTTCCTTTACTTTTGAACAGATTCCCTTCACACTTCCTAATTTATATTCCCACCTTTGGGTTCTTAAACTAGTGATACAATATGTTCCTTGCATATGTACCTCTGATTTATTTCACTTATAAGTATGATGTCTAATTCTGACCATTTGCCTACAAAAGCCCCAAATCTGTCCCTCTTTATAACTGAGTAATATTCCATTATATAAAAATGCCACAGTTGTTTTACCCAGTCCTCTATGCAAGCACGTTTGGGTTGCTTCCACAATTTTGCTATTACAAATTGCGCTGCTATAAACATGGGTGCACATGGGTGCATCATATCACAGTGATATGATGATTTCGATCTTCTGGGAAAATACACAGAAGGGGAATAGCTGGTTTGAAAGCAACCTCTAGACCTAGTTTGCAGAGGAATCGACAAACTGCTCTCCACAGTGGTTTCATCAGTCTGCAATCTCACCAGCGGTGCAGAAGAGTCCCTATTTCTCCACAGCCTCGCCAACATTGGGTATTGGATGATTCCTTAATACTGGCCAATCTTACTGGGGAGAGATGAAATCTCAATGTTGTTTTTATTTGCATTTCTCCAATGACTAAAGATGTAGAACATTTTCTCATACATTTATTAGCCATTTTTATTTGTTTATCTGAGAACTGTGTATTCATTTCAGATGCCCATTTCTGGATTGGATCTTTGAATTTGGACAGGTACATGTTTTGTAATTCTTTGTATGTTCTAGAGAGAAGACCTTTGTCCGAGGGACAGCCAGCTAGGATGTTTTCCCAATTTGTGGGTTTTCTTTTAACTTTGCTGGTGATTTCCTTAGATGTGCAAAAACTTTTCAGTAAAATGAGGCCCCAGTTACTGATTCTTTGAAGTGTTTCCCTCGCAGTTTGATTTTTGTTCATGAACTCTCTGCCTACTCCTATGTCTTCAAGATTTTTACCTACTTTCTCTTCCAATAGATTTAGAGTTTCTGTTTTAATGTTGAGATCTGTGGTCCATTTTGACTTGAGTTTGGTGCATGGTGATAGACTTGGGACTATTTTCAGTTTTTGGCAAGAGGCAAGCCATTTTTTCCAGCACCATTTATTAAAAAGGCTATCTTTCCTCCAGTGAGCTTGTTTGGCCTATTTATCAAATATTAGCTGGCTGAGTGTGTTTGTGGTTATAGCTGCATCTTCCAGTCTTTTCTATTGATCCTCAGGTCTGTTTTTGAGACAGTACCAGGCTGATTTTATTACAGTAGCTTTGTAGTATAATTTCATGTCAGGGATTGTGATTCCACCTGACTTGTCCTTATTGCCCAGGATTTCTTTTGCTATTCTGGGTCTCTTCTGGTTCCAGATGAATTTAAGCAATGTTTTCTCTAGATCTGTGATGTATGCTAATGGGAGTTTAATGGGAACTGCATGAAATCTGTACAACAGTTTTGGTAGTATGGCCATTTTCACAATGTTCATTCTTCCTAACCATGAGCAGGGAATGTTTTTCCATTTATTGAAATCCTCTTCAGTCTCTTTTTTCAGAGTACTGTAGTGTTCATTGAATAAATCTTTTACATCCTTTGTTAGATTGATTCCTAAATATTTCAATTTCTTTGATGCTTTTAAAAGGTATGGTTTCCTTAATTTCTCTCTCAGTCTGTTTGTTGTTCATGTATAGGAATGCTATTGATTTTTGGGCGTTGACTTTGTATCCAGCTATACTGCTGAATTTGTCAATTAATTGAAGGAGTTTTCTTGTGGATTTTTTGGGGTCTTCCATGTAAAGTATCATGTCATCTGCAAATAGTGATAGTTTGACTTCTTCCTTTCCTTTCCTTATTCCTTTTATTTCTCTCCTTGTCTAATGGCTCTGGCTAATGCTTCCAGAACTATGTTGAATAGTAGTGGTAACAGTGGACATCCTTGTCTTGTTCCTGACTTTAAACCGAAAGCTTTCAATTTTTGTCCTTTTAGTATGATGTTGGCTGTTGGTTTGTCATAGATGGCTTTGATCAGATTGAGGTAACGGCCATCTATAAACATGAATGCATGTTGGACATTATCAAAAAATTTTTCCATATCTATTGAGATGATCATGTGGTTTTTGTCTTTGGCTCAATGGATATTATGTGTTACATTAATTGATTTGTGAATATTAAACCATCCCTGCATTCCTGGAATAAACCCAACCTGGTCATGGTGTATAATTTTCTCTATGATTTGCTGCATTTTGTTTGCTAGTATTTCATTGAGTATGTTTGCATCTATGTTCATTAAGGAGATTGGCATATAGTTTTCTTTCTTGGTTGAGTCTTTCTCTGGTTTTGGTATCAGTATAATACTTGCCTCCAGAAATGAGTTATAGAGAATTGCTTCCCTTTCAATGTCATTGAAGAGTTTGAGGAGTGTTAGCATTAAATCTTCGCTGAATGTTTCATAAAATTCTGCTGTGAATCAATCAGGGCCTGGGCTTTTCTTTGTCAGTAAGTTTTTAATGGCATTTTCAATCTCATTATTTGATATTGGGTTTTTCAGGATTTTTGTATCTTCCTGATTCAATTTTGGCAATTTGTACATCTCTAGGAATCTGTCCATTTCTTCTGATTGTTTCATCCTATGCGAGTAAAGATTTTCAAAGTAGGTATTAATGACCTTTTGAATTTCTGTGGTATCTGTAGTGATTTCATCCTTTTTGTTCCTGATTGCATGAATTTGAATTCTTTCTTTTTTTGATAAGGTTGGCTAGGGGCTTATCAATCTTATTTATTCTTTTGAAGAATCAACTCTTTGATTCACTTATTTTTTATAGTGTTTTCTTCGTCTCAGTTGCATTAATTTCTGCCCTGTGTTTTATAATCTCCTGCCTTCCCTGCACTTTTGGTTTGGCTTGTTCCTATTTTCTAAAAGTTTGAGGTTTAGCATTAGGCTATTTATTTGCTCTCTTTCTGTTTTCTTTATATATGAGTTCTTTGCTATAAATTTCCTTGTGAGGACTGCTTTCATTGTATCCCACAGATTCCAGTAGGTTGTATTTGCATTTTTGTTTGTAGGTATTTTTTAATTTCTTCTTTAATTTCTTGTGTGACCAACTGGTTATTAAGGAGGTTGTTGTCTAATTTTCAAGTTTTTATGTGGTTTTTGGAGTTCCCATTGTCATTAATTTCCAATTTCATTGTACTGTGGTCAGATAACACGCATGGTATAAATTCAGTTCTTTTGCATTTAGGTAGGTATGCTCTATGGGCTAGAATGTGGTCTATTTTAGAGAGACCCATGTGCAGCTGAGAAAAATGTGCATTCTGATGTTGTGCAGTGGAACACTCTGTATACATCTACTTTGTCCATTTGTTCACACCTTTGGTTCAAGTCTATTATTTCTTTGCTGAGTTTTTGTCCAATTGACCTGTCTCTTTGCATGAGAGGGTTGTTTAAGACCCCTATTAAAACAGTGTTATTAATTATTTGATTTTTCATGTCTGTTGAGATTTGACTTATGAAGTTTGGTGCTCCAGTATTTAATGCATAAATGTTTAGGATTGTTATCTCTTCCTCTTGCAGTTTTCCCCTAGCTAGTATGTAGTGACCTTCTTTGTTTTGATTGTTTTCAATTTGAAGTTTACATTGTCTACAAACATAATAGCTACCCCTGCCTTTTTCTGGGAACGTGTTGCGTGAAGAATTGTTTTCCGTCCTTTAACTTTCAGCCTGTGGATTTCCTTTTGAGTAAAATGTGTTTCCTGTACACAGCATATCATTGGATTTTCTTTCTTAATATTCTCTGCCAATCTGTTTCTTTTGACTGGTGAATTGAGGCCATTTACTTTAATGGTTATAATGGTTATATGTTGACTTGTTCTTGTCATCCTATTTACTTGTTTTTGCCTTCCTATTTTTGCTATCTGTTTACCTGCTTGTTCTGTTTGAGGGTTTCTTTCTATTTTTGTTCTTGAGGTTGTGGTCACTGTTTACTCTGTCTAGAATATCTTTTAGTACTTTTTGTAATGTTGGCTTGGCACTCATGAAGTTCTTCAGTTGTTCTCTGTCATGGAAATATTTCATTTTTCCATTGAATTTGAAGGATACTTTTGGATGATACATTACTCTGGGATAGAAGCTGTTTTGTCTCCGAATCTGTAATTCCTCACTCCAAGCTCTTCTTGATTTCATGGTTTCTGTTGAGAAGTCTGCTGTGATTCTGATGGGCTTTCCTTTATAGATGATCTGTTTCTTTTCTCTAGCAGCTTTTAATATTGTGTTCTTTTGCTGAATGTCTGGGATCTTGACTATTATATGTCTGGGTTTGGTTTTATTTGGGTTATGGCTCATTGGTGTTCTGTATGCCTCAATTAACTGGACTTCATTATCTTTTACCGTGCTTGGGTAATTTTCTGCTATTATTTCTGCAAATATTCTTTTTATATTATTTATGTTGCCTCCTGCTGTTTCACTGATTCCTATTACTTGGATAGTATTTCTTTTTACCTCATCTTGCAGCTGTTGGATTGATTTTTCCTGGGTCCTTGATAACCTTATGATATCCTTCCTTTCATGCTCACTAGCTCCAATGCTGTCTTCAAGATCTGAAATTCTATCTTAGGTTTCATTGAGGCGGTTTTGCAAGCTTTCAGTGGATGTTTTCATTTCCTGGCAATCTCTTTGAGTGTGTTTCATTCGTGCTAATTCATTCTTAAATTACTCATGTAACGTTTCCATTTGTTTCCTATGTTCTTCTATTCTTTTATGTGTTTGTTCTCTATATGTGCAGAGCATTTCTTCCATTATTATTTTCACTTCGGTCTTTTTTCTGAGAGATTATTTCTGCTTTAATCTCTTCTATGTCCTGATGGAGTTGTTTCTTTACTTCAGATGCGATTATTTCAGAAATTGCAGGTATGTGGCTTCTTAGTTTTCCTATATCATTGTTTCCAGGACTTGTTCTGGGTGAAGTTGAGTTCTGAGACTGTTTTGTTCTTCTGTCTTGTCATTTTGCATGTCAGTGAAAAGTATTGAGCTACAAATTACCCAGGCAGCTCACCAGGCAAAGGGTCAGCTGCAAAGGCTGCTTTAATGTCTCCCTCTCTGCGGGAAAATCTCCTTAAGCTTTCTGCCAAGAGTTCTACTCAGAAGGCCACTCAGATGCTGCTTCGCAGACCAATCTCCTCCCTGTCCCAAACTTCCAGGGTGGTGTGCACGCGCAGGCCTCACCTGCCCAGAATTTCATGCAGGCGCGCTGCTCAGATGCTGCTTAGTGGACTGAGCTCCTCCCTGACCCAAAGTTTCAGGGCAGAGCACACAGGCATGCCTCACCTGCCCAGAGTCCCTCGCAGGCGGGCCACTCAGATGTTGCTTTGTTATATCTTTTTTATGCGTTCCTCAGTTGGTGGACATTTGGGTTGTTTCCATGATTTAGATATTACAAATTGCACTGTTATAAACATGGGTGCATATGTATCACTGTGGTATGATGTTTCTAGTTCTTCTGGAAAAATACCCAGGAGGGGAATAGCTGAGTTGAATGGAACCTCTAGACTTAGTTTGCTGAGAAATCTCCAAACTGATTTCCACAGTGGTTTCACCAATCTGCATTCCCACCAGCAGTGGGGAAGAGTTCCTATTTCTCCTTGCCAGCATATGTCATCGGTTGATTTCTTAAGGCTAGCCATTCTTACTGAGGCGAGATGAAATCTCAGTGTTGTTTTTATTTGCATTTCTCAAATGACTAATGATGTTGAACATTTTCTCATATATTTATTTGCCTCTTGTATCTCTTTGTCTGAGAAGTGTGTATTCATCTCAGATGCCCATTTCTGGATTGGGTCTTTGAATTTGGGGAAGTTCATGTTTTTTAATTCTTTGTATGTTCTAGATAGAAGACCTTTTTTGGAAGGACAGCCAGCTAAGAACTTTTTTCCAGTTTGTGGGTTTTCTTTTTACTCTGCAGATGATTTCTTTAGATGTGCAAAAACTTTTCAGTAAGATGAGATCCCAGCTCTTGATATTTTTTGAAGTACTTCCCTTGCAGTTTCGTTTTTGTTCATGAAATCTCTGCCTACTCTTCAAGATTTTTGCCTACTTTCTGTTCCAATGGATTTAGTGTTTCTGTTTTAGTATTTAGATCTGTGATCCATTTTGATTTGAGTTTGGTGTATAGGGATAGACTTGGGTCTATTTTCAGTCTTCAGCAAGTTGCAAGCCATTTTTTCCAGCACTATTTATTAAAGAGTCTATCTTTCTTCCAGTGAACTTTTTGGCCCCTTTGTCAAAGATTAGGTGACTCAGTATGTTTGTGGTTGTGGCTGCAACTTCCAGTCTGCTCCATTGATCCTGTGATCTGTTTCTTAGCCAATACCGTGTTGATTTTATTACAGTAGCTTTGTAGTATAATTTCAGGCCAGGGATTGTGATTACACCTGACTTATCTTTGTTGCCCCGGATTGCTTTTGCTCTTCTGGGTCTCTTCTTGTTCCAGATGAATTTAAGGAATATTTTCTCTAGATCTGTGAGATATGCCAATGGTAGTTTAATGGAATTGCATTGGCTCAACAATGATGTTGGTAGTACGGCCATTTTCACAATGTTCCTGCTTGCTATCCATGAGCAAGGAATATTTTTCCATTTACTGAAGTCCTCTTCCATTTCCTTTTTCAGAGTACTGTAATTTTCATTGAACAGTTCTTTTACTTCGTTAGCTTGATTCCTAAATATTTCAATTTCTTGGATGCTATTATTGAAGGTATGGTTTTAATTTCCCTCTCAGTCTGTTGTTTGTGTACAGGAATGCTATTGATTTTTCAGTGCTGATTTTGTATCCAGCTACTCTATTGAATTTGTTGATTAATTCACGGAGTCTTCTTGTGGAATTTTGGGGGCCTTCCATGCAAAATATCATGTCATCTGTAAATAGTTATAATTTCACTTCCTTTCCTATCCATATTCCTTTAATTTCTCTTCCTTGTCTAATTACTCTGACTAATGCTTCCAGAACTATGTTGAATAGGATTGGTAACAGTACACATCCTTGTCTTGTTAGTTTCTTTAAAGCGAAACTTTTAGTTTTTGTCCTTTTAGTATGATATTGGCTGTTGGTTTGTTATAGATGGCTTTTATCAGACTGAGGTAAAGGCCATGTATTCCTGTTTTCTGTGGGGTTTTTATCATCAATGCATATTAGACATTTTCAAAAGTGTCTTTGGGTCAAAGGGGTGTTTCAGTCTCCTGTTACAATAGTGTTATTGATTACTTGGTTTTTCATGTCTCCTAAGATTTGTCTTATATAGTTTTGTGTGCCCACATTTGGTATATACATGCTTATGATTATCTCTTCCTCTTGTAGTTTTCCCCTAACTAGCATGTAGTGACTTTCTTTATCTCTTTTGATTGTTTTCAGCTTAAAGTCTACATTGTCTGCAAACGTAATAGCTACCCCTGATTTTTTCTGGGAACCTGTTGCATGGAGGATTATTTTCCAACCTTTGACTTTCAGTTTATGGACTTTCTTTTGAGTAAAGTGTTTTTCCTGTATACAGCCTATTGTGGGATTTTGTTTCTTAATGCATTCTGCCAGTCTGTTTCTTTTGACTGGTGAATTGAGGTCCTTTACATTTATGGTTATAACTGATATATGTTGGCTTATCCTTCTCATGTTCTTTACTTGCTGTTGGATTGATTTTTCCTAGATCCTTGTTGATTTTTAAGAGATCCTTCCTTTCATGATCGCTAGCTGCTATGCTGTCTTCATGATCTGGAAGTCTGTCTTTGGCTTCATTCAAGTGGTTTTGCAAGCTTTCAGTGGAAGTTTTGATTTCCTGGAAATCTCTTTCAGTCTCTTTAATGTGTTCCAGTTCATTCCTACATTATTCATGTAATGTTTCCATGAGTTGCCTATGTTCAGCTATTGTTTTATATATTTCTTCTCTAAATGTGCTGAGCAATTCTTTCATTATTGTTGCCATTTCACTTTTAGCCTGAGAGATTATTTCTGATCCGATCTCTTTCATGGCCTGATGGAGTTGTTTCTTTACTTCAGATGCAATCATTTCAGAGATTTCAGGTATGTGGCTTTCATGTTCTCCTGTGTCAGTGTCTCCTGGTTATTTTCTGGGTTGAGTTGAGTTCTGAGATTGCATTTTGCTTCTATGTCTTGTCCTTTTTGATGTCACATGAAAAATGCTGAGCTAGAAGCTACCCAGGCAGCTCACTGAAGGACTCTAAGGACCCTCATTTTCCTGGATATCAGCCTTTTACAAAGATGGTAGAAGGCAGAGAACCACTCAGCCTAGTATATGAAGGCAATTGGTGAGGCGCACAGCTGAGACCACAACTGTGATGGTGGGGCAATGCTGGCCTTTAGTACCAGGGTCTCCAGGCCATGTGTGTAAAGTGTGCAGGCCTCAGCTGTGGATTCGATGGTTGACAGACAGTGCCCACTGCTCTGGAATCCTCATGTAGCTGGTTGGGGGAAGGCAGGCCTCACCTCCCAACCTAGAAGCCCACAGAGGCCCAACCTGCTCATGCACAGCAGGCTTCAATCACCAACAGGTAGGTTCATAGAGACTGGGGCTGCTCCTGGGCCGCAGGCCTCACCCACCATGAGAGAGTTCCCCAGAGATGGGCTGCTCTGACACTGCAGGCCTCACCCGCCAATGGAGAGGTCCACAGAGACGGGCCACTCCTGCATTGCTTTCCTGGGTCAGAGCTACTTCCCTGTCCCAAAGAAGCAGGGGGTATGGCTGGTCAGAGAATCACAATGGTGACTCAGTGGGCTTCCTTGTGTTCAACTTTTGTATAGCTGAGTCATACTCCATTGTATAAAAATCCACATATTTTTAATCCACTCCTCAGTTCATGGGCATTTGGGTTGTTTCCAAGATTTTACTATGCCAAGTTGTGCTGCTATAAACACGGACGCGCATATATCACTGTGATGTTTTTAATTCTTCTGTAAATATACCCACAGGGGACTATCTGAGTTAGACAGAATCTCTAATCCTAATTTTTTAGGAATCTCTAGACTGATTTGCAAAGTGTTTTCACCAGTGTACACTCCCACCAAAAGTGAAAAAGAGTTCCATTTTTCCCATAGCCCCTCCAGCATTCGTTGTTGGTTGATTTCTTGATGATAGCCTGTTCTTTCTGGGCTCGGCTGGAATCTTAGTGTTGTTTTAGTTTGCATCTCTCGAATGCCCAATAATGTTGAAAACTTTTTATATATTTGTTTGCCATTTGTATTTATTCATGTGGGAAGTGCATGTTCATCTCAGATGCCCATTTTTGGACTGGGTCATTGAATTTGGGGGTTCTGAGTTTTTTCAATTATTTTTATGTTTTATATGTAAGTCCTTTGTCTGAGGGACAGTTAGCTAACATGTTTTCCTACTCTGTGGGCTGACTTTTCACTCTGTTGGTGACCTCTTCTGAAGCACAAAAGCTGTTTAAAGGCATGAGATCCCAGCTGTTGATACTTTGAAGTGTGTCCTGTGAAGTGTTGGTTTTTTTCTTGAACCCTGTGCCTCCCCCTATATCTTCAAGATTTTGACCTACTTTCTCTTCCAGTAGATGTAGTGTTTCTGCTTTAATATTTAGATTTCTGATCCAGTTTGACATTAGTTTAGTGCATGGTGATAGACATGAGTCTAGTTTTAGTCATCAGCATGTAGAGTGCCAGTTTTTATAGCACCATGTATTAAAGAGGCTATCTTTCTTCCAGTGAACATTTTTGGCCCCTTTGTTGAAGGCAAGTTGTGTGAGGGTTTTTGTACCTGTGTCTGCATTTTCTAATCTGTTCCATTGGTCCTCAGGAGCATTTTTTTTTTGCCAGTACCATGTTGATTTTATCACATTGGCCTTGTAGTATAATTTCAAGTCAGGGATTGTGATGCCCCGTATCTGTCTTTGTTATCCAGAACTGCCTTTACTGTTCTAAGTCTCATCTCATTCTGGTTGACTTTTAGAAGTGTAAGGTATCCAAATGGTATTTTGATCAGGGTTGCATTGAAACATTCTAATAACAATTGTGGAAGTATGGCCATTTGAAATTGACATTGTCTGCAAAAAGAATAGCTACTCCTGCAGTTCTTCTGGGCTCCTGTATCCTGGAACATTGTTTTCCATCTTTTAATTTTCAGTCTATGAGTTTATTTTGGCATTAAATGTATTTATTGTATACAGCATATTGCTGGATCTTGTTTCTTGATCCACTCTGGCAGTCTGTTTCTTTTGATTGATGAGTTGAGGCCATTGACATTGATGGTTATACCTGATATGTATTGGCTTATCTTGGTCATGGTATTTTCATACTGTTTGTTACCTGCTTTTGTTCTCTATTTAATTGCTTACTGTGCATGGAAGTATCATAGTTCTCCATTAATTTTGAAATACAGATTTTTAGGGTACATCCATGTGGACTGGATATTTTCTTTCAGGACCTGAAATACTTCACTTCAAGCTCTTCTTCACTTGATGATGTATGTTGAGAAGTCTGCCATGGTTCTAATGGGCTTTCCTTTATAGGTGACCTGTTTATTTTCTTTAACAGCTTTTAATATTTTGTTTTTGTAGTGAATTTCTGGGATCTTACATATTATATGTCTTGGTGTAAGTATATTTGGTCTTGAATGTTTAGAGTTCTAAATGCTTCAGTTATTCGTCTGTCAAAATCTTTATCCACACTTGGGAAGTTTTCTACCACTATTTTTTTTACTGCTGATGTCTAATGGTTTATTAAAAGGAATAGTTACAACCCCACCCAGAACAAGTTTTGAATATGAAGATACAGGGGAACCAGGAAGCCTCATAACTTCAAGATATGAAACGATTGCATCCGAAATAAAACAACTCCAACAGGCCATGAAAGAGCTCAAAGCAGAAATAACCCACATACCCACAATGATTTCTCAGACAAAAAACGAGCTGAAAACAATGATGGAAGAAATGTTCCATTCACACAGACAAGAAATAGACAAAATGCTAGAAGAAAATAGGAAACAAATGGAAACGTTACAAGAACAATTTAAGAATGAATTACCAATAATGAAACAGGTCCAAAGAGAATGCCAGGTTTTGAAAACTAACACTGAAAGCATGAAAAACCGTTTAAATGAAACCGAAGAATTTCAGAACTTGAAGACAGCATGGCAGCTTATGAGCGTGAAAGGAAGAATCTCGTGATATCATCAAAGACACAAGAAAACCCAATCCAACAGCTGAAAGATGAGGCAAAACGTAACAATATTTGAATTATAGGAGCGTGTGAAACAGCAGGAGATCTCACAAATGATATAAAAGGAATATTTGAGGAAATAATAGCAGAAAATTTCCCAAACAAGCTAAAATATTCTGAAGTTCAGTTAAGCGAGGCATATAGAACCCCAATGATCCATAACCCAAAGAAAAACACACACAGGCATATAATAATCAAGATTCCAGATATCCAGCAAAAGAATACAATATTAAAAGCTGCCAGAGAAATGAAACAGATCACCTATAAAGGAAAGTCCATCAGAATCACAGCAGATTTCTCAATGGAAACCATGAGAGCAAGAAGAGCTTGGAGCGAGATACTACAGATTCTGAGACAAAACAACTTCCAACCCAGACTGATGTATCCTGCAAAATTATCCCTCAAATTCAATGGAGAAATAAAATATTTCCATGACAAAGAACAACTGAAGAACTTCATGAGTGCCAAACCAGCATTGGAAAAAGCATTAAAAGATATTCTAGACAGAGAAAAAATAGACCACACTCCCAAGAACAGCTATAGCAATAACTCCCTAAACAGAACAAACAATTAAACAGTCAGCAAAAGAAGGAAAACTTCAACTAAATAACATGACTAGAATAAGACAGAAAGGAGAGATGGAAACTGAAGCTCTAGGAAAAACCAAGCAGAACCTCTCCTGGAGGAAAGGATTGGAGGGCCACCGCGGCACAGTCAGAGAGAGAAGAGATGGAGAAAGAGGAAGCCACTGCTTCAAACACACTCTTGGCCCAAGCCCTCGTTCCAGCGATTGCAGCTGTGGCTTCGGAGACCCACGCTCATGGAAGCCTCCCGACTCGGCCGGGGGAGAGCGGAGTTCCAAGAGCTGGTCCAGAACTGGAGAGGAGAGGGCGCAGCCAGGAAAAGAG
>PVLD010027065.1:0-21298 GCA_004027595.1 Dinomys branickii
ATGAACCAGAAAAGCCATAAACAATACAGAAAATACAAAGTTATACAGAATATAGTAGGGAATTAGAACTAGATGTTGTATTACATAGTTATCTTCACATTAGTTAACACAAAAACATTAAAGGAAATACCAAATTATAGAGAAGATAGTAGGGAATTTGCACTGGATGCTGTATAATATAAAGTTATCTTCACTTCTGTTAATACAAAAACGATTGAGGAAATACAGAATTATAGAGAACACAGAAGGGAATTAGCTCTGGATGCTGTCCTACATGATGTTACCTTCACCTTTGTTACTCAGTTACACAGATGATGGCCCATTTGATCATTCAGTTTTTCTCCTCCGTCATCTCCGTTGCCCTACCATTCAATCAGTCATCTTCCCTGTGATAATAACTGTACTCCTGGGTTTATCTATACCCCTGGACTCTCACCTTGGGAAGAGATATAGCTCTCAGACTATACTATAACATACATGGGTGTATACAAACTGCCATGGTTGGTGGTGGAAAAGCACATATGCTCACAGCCGACCACCTGGCTCCACCCTGTCGCCGTGCTATGGGTGGGGGCGGGTCCAGTCCATGAGGTGCCCTGAGCAGGGCCCTCAGCGGAGCAGCCACAGGGCCTGCTGCGGAGCAGCAGCAGAGCAGCCACGGGGCCCACAGCGGAGCAGCCGTGGGGCCCACATCGGAGCAGCCGCGGGGCCCACTGCGGATCATCTGCAGGGCCCTCAGCGGAGCAGCCGCAGGGCACGTGCCCCAATCGGGGCGCCCTCTGTGACCCTTTTGGCTCTGTCCCATTTCCTTGATGCCAGAGGCCCTTTCTTCTCCTCCCACCTCCTACTGATCTCCAGCATTACCATTCCCCACCCCTTGCAGCTGGGCAATGGGTCTCCGAAGCTGAAGCTGAGAATGCCGAAACGAGGGTGTGGGCCAATGGTGTGCTTGGAGCGGCGACCTCCTCCCTCTCCATCTCGTCTCCCTCTGACTGCACCATGGCAGATCTCCGATCCCCTCCTGCAGAGGAGGTTTTGCTTAGTCTTTCTGAGGGTTTCAGTTCCCATTTCAGATCTTTCTCGAGTTCAGGATATCCACCTCTTTCCTTTCTGTCCTTCACATGTTGCTATATTCCCATGTCTGAGTGGCATTCCTCCAGGAGGTTCTCTCTCTGCTGCCTACCCGGTTGCCATGGGTTCATACAAGGTTCATATGTGCAAGCAGTATGGAGACATTCTTGTTGCTCGTATTAGTAGTTTGGGGTGAGTCCTGAACCCCGTGGACTCGTCCCATTGCTGTCAGGAACAGGTGGTGATTGCGCAGGCTGCCGAGGCTCAAGGTGCTCACAGAGGGCGTTCAGGGTGGGACCTGAAGCCCAGTAACTCAGTTCATGCTTCCTGCTTGATGTTGGAGTGAGAAGGGCGTGGGGCCGTGTGATCCACCTCCATCTGCAGCTCTCTTTTGCTGTTGTGCTCCAGTTGCTGTCTGTTCCTTGGCGGGATCCCTGGGAGTTGCTGTGACTCTGATGTCGCTGCCGATGCACCCCAGCGCTCCCCACTGGCAGCCACCCACACAGTGGAGAGGCAGGAGGCCACAGCCTCGAGGCAGGCATAGAGCTGGGTGTGGTGGGATGTGTACTGGCTGCTCTGGCTCCACCTTGCCTCCAGGTGCTGATTAGGAAGGTTGCTGCAGGGTGGGGACTCCGCTTCAGTGGCTGTTGCAACCTCTCACCCTCACACTGGATTTGACAAGAGTTCCCAACCACCATTGCCTCTTTTCCTGGCGGCGCCCTCTCCTCTCCAGACCTGGACCATCTCTTGGAACTCCGCTCTCCCCTGGCCGAGTCGGTAGGCTTCCATGAGCATGGGTCTCCGAAGCTGAAGCTGCGATTGCTGGAACGAGGGCTTGGGCCAAGAGTGTGTTTGAAGCAGTGGCTTCCTCTTTCTCTGTCTCTTCTCCCTCCGGCTGTTCCGCGGTGGCCCTTGGATCCTTTCCTCCAGGAGAGGTTCTCCTTGGTCTTTCCTAGGGCTTCAGTTCCCATTTCAGATCCTTCTTGGGTTCAGGGTACACACCTCTCTCCTTTCTGTCTTCATATTGCTATATTTCATTGTCTGTGTGGTAATCCTCTGGGAGGTTCTCTCTCTGCTGCCTACCCGGTCGCTATCTTCCCGGAAGTCCCCCGAGCACTCATTTGTAACCCCAGCACTTGGGAGACTAAAGCTGAAGGATTTCCATGAGTTTAAGGCCAGCCTGAGCTACATAGTGAGACCCTGTCACCACAAAAGAGTTTTACCTGTTTTATCATCTAGCAGACTATTTTTTTTAAGCATTTAGATCTTTGATCCATTTTGATTTTAGTTTAGTACATGGTGACGTGTATATTTCTAGACTCAACCTTCTGCCCATGCATATCCAATTTCTCAAGCAATAGTAAGGAGGCTGTTAATCTGGTGTATGTTTCTGGACCCTCAAATGTGCCTAAGGTTGATTCTGCTTTCTGCGTTCTGTTCCATTGATTCCTATGTGTATTTTTGTGCCAGTACCATGCCTTTTTTTCTTGTTTTAAATTTAAATCACGGTAGCTTTGTAGTATAGCTTGAAATCTGGAATTGTAATACCTCCTACTTTGCTCGTGTTACCCAGGATTGCTTTTGCAGTTCTGGGTGTCTTCTGGTTCTGTATGAATTTTGGGATTGTTTTCTGTAGATCTGTGAAGAATATTATTGCTATTGTCACTGGGATTATGTTAAATCTATGTATCAGTTTTGGAAGTATAGCCATTTTGACTATATTTGTTCTGCTTACCCAGGAACATGGGATAGCTATTTTTTATATTTTATTTATTTATTTATTTATTTTCTTTTTGAGACAATGTCTTGCCATGCAGTTCAGGCTGTCATTGAGCTCACTGTGTAGCCCAGGCTGATCTCAAACTTGCAACAATCCTCCCTGCCTCAGTCTTCTGAGTACTGAGATTACAGGCATACCCATCTTAGCTTTCTATTTTCTTCTGTTCTCTTCCATCTCCTTTTTCAGAGAGATGTAATTTTCATTATAGAGGTCTTTCATCTCCTTGGTTAAGTAAATCCTAAATATTTAACTTTTCTTGAAGCTATTGTGAATGGTTTTGTTTTCCTAATTTCTCAGTGTGTTCATTATTGGTGTATAGGACTGCTATTGATTTTTGTGTATTGATTTTGTATTCTACTACATTGCTGAATTTGGTTATTAACTCTGGGAGTCTTGGTGGAATTTAGGGGGTCTTTGTAGAGGATCATGTCATCTGCAAATAACAATGCTTTGACTTTTCCTTCTTATACATATCTTTTTTGTTTATTTCTTTTGCTTGATTACTTTAGCTAGTATTTCAAGGACTGTATTGAATAGGAGTGGTAATAGTGGATATCCTTGTTTTGTTCTTCATTTTAGGGGGAAAGCATATAGTTCTCAGGTAGATCCTTTTCCAATTTTGGAGTCAGAGTAATGTTACTTACAGGAATGACTTAGGGTGTACTCCTTCCCTTTCAACATCATTAAAGAGTTTGAGGAATGTTGGCATTAGGTCTTCTGTAAAATTCGTTCTTTTAGAATTTAGCGGTGAATCCAATGAGTCGGGTCCTGGGCATTTCTTGGTTGGGAGGTTTTTCTAATTACTGCTTCAATTTCAATGCCTGTTACTGGATTATTCAGGTTTTTTGTATCTTCTTGGCTCAATTTGGGTAATTCCTATGTATCTAGGAATCTAGCCATGTCTTGTGGATTCTCCAATTTATTGGCATAAAAGTTTATGAAGTAGTTGCTGATAACCTGGATTTTGAAGGTGTCCATTGTGATCTCTCTTTTTAAATTTCTAATTGTATTGATTTGTGTTTTTCTTTCCCTTTTTTTGGATAAGACTGGCTAAGGGTTTGTCTAGTTGGTTATTCTTTCAGAGAACCAGCTATTCAACTCATTAATTCTTTGTATTTTTTTAGTTTCAATTTCATTAATTTCTGCTGTAATCTTTAAAATTTACTTACCTAGCTGGGCACGGTGGTGCATGCACTCAGGAGGCTGACACAGGAGGATCATTGGAAGTTTGAGATGAGCCTGGGCTACAAAGTGAGCTCAAGGCTACATAGTGAGACCCTGTCTCAAAAAAGACCAAAAAAACCCAAAAAAACCCAATAAAATTACCTTTGGATTTGGATTATTCTTGTTTTTGTAGGAGCTTGAGGTACATCATTAAATTGTTTATTTGGGATCATTCTGTTTTTCTGATATGTACGTTTATAGTTACAAACTTTACTCTTAAGATTTATTTCATTGTGTTCCATAAGTTCCTGTATGTTGTACTGGAATTATCATTTGATTCTAGGAATTAATTTCTTTTGTAACCCATTTGTTATGTTTGATACATTGTGTCAACTTGGGGAGTCCAGAGGTTTGGCTGCGTGATTCAGCAGGAAGCCAAGGATGCTTACTTTGTATACATCTTGAGCCTGTGGAAGTGGAGGGCATAGAGGTTATGTGAGAGGTACACGCCCCCTGGGTGGGGGCAGGCTGTTTACAAGGTAGAGGAGAGAAAGAGGCTGCTTGCCTGCAATTCCACACATTTGCTGGTTGTTTGCTGCCATGAACAGTTTGCCCTCTGCCATGTGCCACTCTGCCTCTGAAGCAACTAAGTATGGACTGAAACCTCCACAAACTGTAAGCTAAATAAACCTTTCCTTCCTTCATTTTGGGTGTTGGGTATTTTGTCTCAGCAACGAGAAAAAAGTAACCAAGACACCATTAATTATTCAAGAGTATATTGTTTAATTTCTGTATATTTGCATAATTTCTGTGGGTTTTTTGCCATTCATTTCTAGTTTAATTGCACTGTGATCTGATAATATACATGGGATAGTTTTAATTCTTTTGTGTTTATTTAAGTGTGCTTTATGGACTAATATTTGGTTTACTTGGAGAAATTTACATGTGCTGCTGGAAAGAATGTATATTCTGTTGTTGGCTAGAATACTCCATCATTTGAAGATTTGCTTTAACTCTGATATTTCTTTGTTGCTTTTTTTTCCTAGTTAATCTGTTTATTTGTGAAAAGGGGGTATTGTGGTCCCCCACTATAATTGTATTGATATTTATCTTAGTTTTGTTTTTATTTTTCTTTTTTGGGACAAGGTCTCACTATGTAACCTGGGCTGGCCTTGAACTCCCAACAATACACCTCTCTCAACCTCCCAAGTGCAGGGATTACAGGCGTGCACCACCATACCCAACTGTGTGGTATTTTATACCCAGTGGTCAATGACATTTATGAAGTGGGGTATGCCAGTGTTTGGTACATACATGTTTATAATTGTTATCTCTTCCTGTTAAATTTTTTCCTTAACCAATGTGTAGTGACCTTCTTTACCTCTCCTGATCAGTTCTGGCTTGACGTCTACTTTGTGTAAAAATAGGATAGATATTCCTGTTTGTTTTGGGGCTCCTGTTGGGTGAAATATTATTTCCTATCCTTTAATTTTTTTTTTTTGTAATAGAAATCGAACTCAGGGCCTTATACTTGTCAGGGAGGCATTGTAGCTGCTACATCCCTGGTCCCTGATTTTTTTAGTCTCCGAATTTCTTTTTGGATTAAATGCATTTTTTCTATACAGTATACCTTTGCTTTTTGTTTTTGAGAGAGGGTCTCACTACGTAGTTCAGGCTGTCCAGAACTTACTATAGCTTTATATAGCCCAGGATGGTAAGTTACCCTCCTGCTTCAGCCTTCCAAGTGCTGGGATTACAGATACATGCCACCACACCCAACAGAGTTGTGTTTGATCACTCTGCCAAACTCTTTTGGTTGGGGAATTGAGACCATTTGTATTAAGAGTTATTACTGAAAGGCATTGACTTATTCCTGTCATTGCATTATTTTCCTGTTGCTGATTCCTTTTTTTCCCTGCTCTGTGTAACTGTTTCCCCTGCATGATATGTTCATTCTACTACACTTTGTGGAATTGTTGGCTTCATTTTGTCTTTCTACAATATCCTTGAGGATTTGTTCGGAGTGCAGGTTTGGCGGTAAAGAATTTCTTATGGTGCTCTTTGTCAAAGACCTTATATTCTTACCGGTTTTGAAAAATAACCTTTCAGGATTTATTAACCTAAGTTGGAAATTTTCTTTTAAGGCTTAAAATACTTGGGAAAAGAAAAAGTGATGAGAAACGCAGGAAAAAATGGAGACAAAGCTTTTATAAATAAGGAGAGGAAGGGAGGGGGATTGAAGGAGAACAGGGGAATGGGAAAAAATGAAAGTTATGTCATGTACAGGGACGAATAGCCTATGTTGAATATGATCATTATATATACCTAAAGTGTCCCAATAAACATAATTAATTTTAAAAAATACTTCAGGCTCTTCAGGTTTGTGTTGAGAAGTCTGCTGTAATTTGTTTTTTGTTTTTTTTTTTTTCTGGGACCGGGGATCGAACTCAGGGCCCTAGTGCTTAGCGGTAAGCACTTAGCCCACTGAGCTGTACCTCCAGCCCTGTCTGCTGTAATTTGAATAGGTTTCCCTTTATACATGATTTATTGCTTGTTCTTTAATAGTTTTTAAGATTCTGTGGTTGTGTTAGACTTCTGTGATTTTGACTGTGAGGTGTCATGGGGAAGTTTTTTTCTCATTGTGGCTATTTGGGGTTCTATATGTCTGGCTTTTCTGTAGACTTCTTTCCTCATATTTGGAAAGTTTTCTGTTGTTATTTGTATAAACAAATTTTTATGCCATTTGTGCTATCTTCTGATTTTTCATTACTTCTAATTAATCTTAGTCTTTTGCATCATCTAGCAGGTGTTGGATTCATTTTCTGTTATCTTCTTTTAAAGATATCTCCGAGTAGGTCACCTACAGTAGCCCTGTCTTCTAAGTTCTGACACTGAATCCATCCTCACATTGGTCACTTTATTTTTCCACATTGGTGACTTCTGCTGCCTATACTTTTAGTAGTTTTTTATCCCCTGGATTTCTGTTCGGTACATTTCATGGCTTATAACTGGATATGTGTCCCCTCTTCGAAGCTGCATGAGCTCACAGGTGGGGCTTTTTGGAGCCCCAGTACTGGGATAAGGCTGTCTAATAACTAAATCAGTTTAGTGTTTTTTCAGGGTGTGGGTAATGGGAGGCCCACTCTGTGTGTAGATGGCACCAATTAATAAGCTGGTAGCCTGGTTGGAGTGTAAAGGGAGAGAAGGAAGGCTGCTTGCTGCTTTACTGTCTCCTGCCTGCTTTGCCATGAAATTTTTATCCTCTGTGATTCCACCCTGCCTTAGAGCCAGCCAACTGTGAATTGAAACCACTACAAATTATGAGCCAAAACAAACTTTTTATCCTTTAACTTGCATGTGTTGGTTATTTTGTCTTAGCAATGAGAAAAGTCCCTAAGACAGTACCTTTTTATGGACTATACATTTTTGCTAAAGTGGTCATCAAGTTTTTTATAATTTTGTTTAGTGCAGTTTATGGTGTCATCTATAATTTCACTTATTTTATTGTATCTGTTCTCTTTAGTTGTATCATCAAGGCTGCCAAATACCTTATTGATCTGTTTTTTTTAATCTTTTCTTTTATCCTGTCATATATTTCAGCTGTTTGGCTTTTGATTTCCTTCCCATTTACACCCCATGGGTCAGTTTTGTGAGAGTTGGGAGTTTTCAGAGGCATTTTGTTGCCTTTTCATGTTTCTTTTGTGTGCTGAGGTTTGCAGGTTGATTATAGTGAAAACCTTTGTTGCTAGTATGGTGATCCCTTTAGTTAATGTCTGCATTTCATTGATGCACTCTGGGTATGGCCTTTGTCTCCATCGCAAGGTCCAGCCATCTCTGTTCATTAGGGAGGGAAGAGTACAGTGTAATTGGCCCAGCATCCAATTCTCTGGAAATGAACCATAGTATTGTTGATAAAGACAAATGAGATATTGGAGACAGTTAAAAAATTAAAGTAACAACTATGGTATGCTGGTAGCAGCAACAAAATTAGCAACAATAATAATCAAAGATAGCTAGATACTGACATGCCACAAGAACCAATAAAAGCTAACACTGTACCACTCTTAACCGTAGAAATGAGAGTTATAGACACAAAGTTAAACCAGATATTGACATGAATATCTAAGTGCAACAACTATACAATCATTAATAGTAGAGAAGAATTCTACAGTTAATAAGATGGGGTAGGGAAAGGGAGAATGAAAGAAGAGAGAAAAATAACCCCAAGACCCCCAAATTCAATTATGAAAAAAAATTTTAAAAGAGTCCAAAAATTTCCTCTGTGTTTTTGAATGAGTAATTTCTTCAGTGTCTGCATTACTGGAATCCATTGGCTATGGGGGAGGGATAGTGAGGCACTTCTAAGACCTGTTTTGTTTTCACACTCATTTTGTGTGTGAATGTTGCCTTCCTGCTGGGCACTGTCAGGGTTTTCTATTCTGAGGCTGTGACTCACTCAGGAAGCTCTGTTTCAGTGTTCTTCTGTGCACTCCAAGTCACAGCTTTATAGCCTGCGAGTTTGTGAGGTGCACCTGCTACTCCAGAGCTCCCTCTGTCTGCACACTCAGACTGTGGCAATTCATGTTGGTTGATGGGGAACGCAAGCAGGTGTTCTGTGCTGGAAGTAGGCAGCAGGGCAGGGTTCAAGCAGACTGCTAAGACTCAATGCCTGCACTTTCAGACCTAGCCCTATCTGAAAGCTACACATGACCATGGCTTATTACGCAGAAGGCTGGACCCCCATGCCATTCCCAGCCTAAGCTTAAAGTTCTCAGGGAGGTCTCTGTCTAGCTGCACCCTCTCTGCAACTGTCCTTATGGCCCAGGCACTGTGGTAGTCACATAAGGGAAAGACACTCCCAACCTGCTAGACGTGTTTGTATTCTCTAAAATCAAAGAATGAGTTCTAGGAACAATGGAGGTTAAGAGCCTACTATGGTTGATACATTGTGTCAACTTGGGGAGTCTAGAGGTTTGGCTGAGTGAGTGATTCAGCAGGAAGCCAGGGTGCTTACTTTGTACAGATCCTGAGCCTGTGGAAGAGGAGGGCATGAACCTTGTGTGAGAGCTACAGGACCCCTGGGTGGGGGTAGGCTGTTTACAATGTAAGAGAAAGAGAGAGGCTGCTTGCAGCCTTTCCTCCCTTTTTGCTGGTTGTTTTTCTGTGCTCTGCTGCCCTGAACAGTTTGCCTTCTGCCCTGTGCCACTCTATCTCAGAACCAGCCAAATATGGACAGAAACCTCCACAAACTAAGCTAAATAAACCTTTCCTTCCTTCATTTTGGGTGTTGGGTATTTTGTTTCAGCAACGAGAGAAAAGTAACCAAGACAGAGCCTTTTTGTCTGAGAGAGACAGAAGACATCCTGAGTGGGTTGCCAAGGACCCTGCCTTTTCAAGGGATTTTTATAGAGCAAAACCATGGGTTGAGGCAGGTCCAAGGTGGGGAAAAGTGGGAAATTATAAGGTGAGCATGAGGTGGGACAAAACTGGTCAACCACCAAGACAGCCAGCATAACTGCTCAGGTAGTATTGATTAAATGGGGATCAAATGGGGAAGCCAGCCATGTAGCAAGCAGGCGTGTAACAGAACAACAGGGGCCTTTCCTGAAGCAGGTTCTTCCTGGCATTCCCAAAGTGTTGGATACCTGTTTAGAATATCCTTAGGGGAAGTATGTGAGTGAATTTGTTTCATCTTTTGTCTTGAGGTCTGGCCCTCTATGGATGTATCTCCCCCACAGTTGGCAGTGTATCCCATCTTCTGCACTGGCTCCTTCCAGGGCCTAGCCCTGTCTGACTGCCTACAATATGTCTACCCAATTTAGCTATCTGTAACAGTAGGGTAAAACCAGAGATCCCGAAGTACAGTTGTTGTCTGCCTGTTCTGTAGCTGTCTTATCAATTAAGGGTCCCTCCCCAATTTAAGCCTTTCCCCAAAAGACTTCTGATTATACACCCTCTCAAATGTGTTGGGGCATTACACAGGATTTCTCCAGGTCCAGCCTGCCATGCTGAAGGAGTCATTTTCAGAGCAAAACTCCATGCTGTTTTTAAAGTTTACAGTACCTGTGGGCTTTTCTTGCGGTCAGCGCTGCCAGTCTGGTCCATTATTTCTCCCTGGAGCTGCAGACTCTCTCTCCAGGCTTACCTTGTGTCAGTGAGACAGGTCCCCCGTCCTAGGAGCTGGGGTCAGCTTTCTAGACTGCTTCATTTTCTTGGAGTTGTGCTCTGATTTTCAAACTTTGCATAATTTCTAGTTTTCCTCTCAGCTCTCTCCTGATTTCCAAAGATCTACCTCTTTTTTCTTTTTACCAGGTTGTTGTTTTCTAGGTTTCTTAATTCCAAGTCCCAGAGAGGCTATATTTTTATTCTACATATCTTTTGTTCTGTTTTGTTTGTTTACTTGCCTGCTTATTTGTTTGGCATGACCTCATTGTGTTGCCCAAGCTGACCTCAAACTCAGATTCTGCTGCCTTAGCCTCTGTAGTAGTGTGATTATAGACATGTACCACCATGCCCCGATCTAAGTACTTTTATTGGCATGCTTTGATTAGAATACTTTTATTGATATGCCTTGCAATACGGTGGCACATGCCTATAATGCTAGCTGCTTGGGAGACTGATGCAGGGGGATCACTGGAGCCCAGGAGTTGGAAAGCAGTCTGGATAACATAACAAGAGTCTGTCTCAAAAAACAAAAACACCCAAGGAGTGTTTGGCCTTACTTTTGAGAAATGTCTTCTTCAGGATCTGTTTTACTGATTTTTATGTATTATATTTCCTTGAAATTACATGAAATGAATCTAAAATGAAAAAACTACACAAATGATTTCTTTCTTGGGAATGTGTATCTAATAAATTTAGGGCCTTTTAATATCAAGACATATAACGGGACAGAGTTGGAATTATTACTCACCTGGAACAAGTGTTTCAGTTCTGTACAAGCTATTTTAAATGTTTTATATTTAATAATCTTTTATTGTGATGTCATGTCTGCGTCCTGTGTCATGTCTGTCCCCCCTAATCCAACCCAGGAACTTGCACATCTCAGGCAAGCACTCCACAACTGAGTTATTCCCCCAGTCCTAATAATCTTTTTACTCTAGAAATTAATAAAGATACTCGTTAAGTGTCCATAAATGCACAAAATTTCACATGAGGTTTATCGGGGTGGACAGGTCATGCGTGCTCCCTACTTAGATTAACCTAACAGGAGAGATTTATCTCTTTATCACTGTGTGGGACTACTTGTTTGTGGTTTTGTTTCCCTCCCAGAAGTTGCCTCCCAAGCGGCCAGAACTCCCTCCAGCTCTAATGAGAATAAAGGATGAGCCTGAAGTAGAAGAGGAGGAAGAAGAGGAAGAAGAAAAAGAAGAGCATGACGAGAAAACGGAGGAAGGAAGCAGTGGACTGCTGCCAGGGGTAGGGGCAGAAGCAGCAGCGCAAGAGACAAGTGCTCCTGCAGACCTCCCGTGCTCCGCAGAAACAGAAGGCCACAGTAAGCTCTTTCTCCTCCTCCCTGCACTGTTCCCTGTGGCAGTTGGGCTAATCGTGGATGGGGTCAAAAAAGCAAAGCCAGTTCTCACCTGTGCATTTTCACTTTATGTATGGAATACCCTGACTATAGTAAGAAAATGTGTTTTTTTAGTCTTTTTTTACTGCCATTGTTCCACTGTAAATAATGGGCAGGTATTTCCAGTCTGTTGCAGAATTATAGAAGATTGAAATCAGCTACTAATGAAGCCGTAGCTGCCGAGGAATACTCCTGAGCTGCTGCTCCTGTATGAGCTGGAAGGCAGTATAGTGTGGATGGTGGAATTTGATCAAGTGTCTTACTCATTTTTCTCCCCATCCCTAACACAGAGGCTAAGCATACTGCGCCTGGTGGGTTAAAGGTTTCAAGGAGGACTATAGTACTGGGGATGTAACTCAGGAGTGGAGTGCTTGCCTTTTATGCGTGAAGCACTAGGTTCAATCTGCAGTACTGCAAGAGAGAAAAGAAAGACTGCTGGGTGTGGTAGCATATACCTGTAATTCTAGCTACTTGGAAGCCTGAGGCAGGAAGGTTATAAGTTCAAGGCCAGCCTAGGCAACTTGGTGAGAATCCTGTCTCAAAAAAAAAAGAGAAAAAACGGTCATGCCTCATTTTTCTTTTTGTCTATACTACCCAGTAGAGAATCTGGCAGGTGGTAATCACCGTCACCCTCTTAGAAAATACTTGATGAAAGGAGGAATTCAATTGGGTGTGTGTGTGTGTGTCTGTCTGTCTGTCTGTCTGTCTGTCTGTCTCTGGTCTGTTGTTTGTACTGGCTGGCCTTAGGCTTGGGATCCTCTTGCTTCCGCCTCCCAAGTAGCTGGAATGTGTGCCACCATACTTGGCTGAAGAGATTACTTTTAATTTTTTTTTTGTTATAAAGGAATATATATTCATTTTAGACAGATAATACATAAAGTTTAAAGAAGAAAAATCTCTCAAACTTTTATCCCTAGAAATTGCAGTCAATCTTTTAGTATTCTTTTATCTGCAGTCAACTATGTTGTTTTCCTGCAGGTTGATAACTGCTTATCACAATAAGATCTCACAGAGAATAGGGAATGTGAGGAAAAAATATAAATGAATTTGTAAAGGGCTGGAGATATAGCTCAGTGGAATAAGCGCCTGCCTAGCAGGCGCAGGGTCCTGAGTTCAATCCCCAGTAACACCAAAAAAAAAAAAAAAAAGAATTTGTAAGGTGCATGGGAATGGTGTATGATAAGTCACAAGGCAGCCAGCCTCACCACCCTTGTGGGAAAACTTGAACTCTCAATATTTCTCTCATTCCCTTACCTGTTCTACTTCAGTTCCCCTCGACCACAAAAGTTATCCCCGCTCTCGTTCGCTCTGGCATTTCACCTGCTCAGTCGTTCTGACCTGGGCAACTTCTGCCATTCAGCTGTTCTGCCCAGTATGCCCCCTTCCTGCTGCTCGGACTATTCTGGCCTGGATGCCCTCCCCGCCACTCGGACTTGGCCTGTTCTGGCCCAGGGACATCTCCTTACCCCACCCCACATCCGCCAGAAAAAAGAGCTTAAAGGCCCACACTTTCCTCAGCTCGGGGCTACCTTGGTCCCCTAGGTAGTCTGCTGCTCTGTCCCTCCACCAATAAAAACTTCTGTCATGTCAGAAGGTCTGGTCTGGTTCCGTGTGGGGTCTTGGTTTCTCTCAGTGTACATAGCTGCTTCCAAATAGACTAGACTTGTCTGCCTCAAAACATGGCCTGAAATACAGCTCTTTTCTTAAATCACCTCTAGGTGTCTGAGGAACAGAAAGGTTACTATTACTGCATCTGTTGTATTTGTTTTTGCCAATATTACTGGCAAAATGCATTAGCTTTTAAAAAGGTGCTTATACTACTATTTTTAATTTGAGCCTGGTCTTTCCTTGTTCCATACTAGCAGAAAGGGGAAGGACGGATAGATCTATGTCTACACCTGTGTCTGTGTGTCTGTATCTACATCTATATTTATATAGAGAAATTTTAATATAAATATATATATTTAATATAAATATGTTTTATATTTATAGTTTGGGATATATATATCTATATATAGATATAGTTTATATCTATCTATCTATATATACATATAATTCGTTTATTTAGGGAACCAAAATAGTATGTGTGCAAAACAATGCAGATTTACAGGTTTTAAAACTTGGCTTTTAAAATTAAACAATTAGTAAATCTGCAGCTGTTGAAGGCCCTTTTCCCTCTGCTTTTTCACTTTTTTACAGCATGAGGATCATATTAGTCATGTATTTTATAGTCTGTTATTTTCCCCTTATGTCTTAGAATGTTTTAAAATGTGGTTTTTACTAAGGGGTATAGTGATCCATTACATATTTATATTATAATTTGTTTAATTAAGTTTCATTTATTAAACATGTAACATATTTATTAATTTTTGCTATTGTAAACATACTCATAAATAATAAATCTACAATTCTAATCTTTAAAAAAAAAGTCCCTGGAAATTTCTAGGCCGGAGTATGTACATTTGTAAGACTTTCGATAACTTGCCATTGCTAGTTTTTAAAATGGAAAACTGCTGGTTCTCTGTTAGCTGTCTGGACTCACATTTATTGAAAACCTTAAAGTTAGTCAAAGCTGATGATTGTATTTTTTTTTTTTTTGCGGTACTGGGGATCGAACTCAGGATCCTGCGCTTGCTAGGCGGGCGCTTATTCCACTGAGCTATATCCCCAGCCCCAAAGCTGATGATTGTAAAGCTGGACACTGTACATAGTTTCTCTTGCTTTTGTTTTTGTTTGTTTGTTTGTTTGTTTTTGCATTTTACCATTAATTAAATGAAATGCTTGGGTACTCCTTTTTACAGGAAACATGCCTCAACTCAGCCAAGTAGAACAGAATAAAGTTTATCAAGAGACTCGTGTGACAGCTTCATCACGAGAGGAGCCCTCGGGTAAGCAGCACAGCAGCCCTGCCCCTGCTTAGCATGTTGGCGGCACCTGTTCCCTAAGGCGGCGTGGCGGCCGCCCTGTACGCAGTGTGGGTGCAGCATGCAGATGCTGCCAGATGGAGCCGCCGGGCCCCTGATGACGTGGGATGTGTAAGGTGTCTGTGCTTGGCGCCAGCCCTTTGCCTGCCTTTTACCCCTTGTACCTGCTGGGTGCCCTCTCCCTGCCCCACGAAGCTCCTAATGCCTTCATGCTTCTCTTGGACCAGACAAAGCCTTACCCAGTTTTATATCTTCCCAAATCAAATGGGAGTTCCTATGAAAGTGACTCTAAGCCTTTTAAAATAAATTGGTTGAAAGGATGGTCTACTAGAAAGTCTGCTTTTATCTGGTTTTACTTGTAATGGTAAAATCATGGAATAATGAAAGCAATATTATTACTTTCAAGCTTGGAGAATAGCCTTAGGACTGAAAAACTGGATATATTAATGAAGGAAAAATTCTTTCTCTCTCTCTTTTTTTTTTTTTTTTTTTTTTTGTTTGGTTGGTTTCTTTAGCCTTTGAGACAGGGTCTCCCCTTGTAGTGTAGGCTGGCTTTGAACTCACTGTGCAATTGAGGCTGCCCTCAAACAACAGTTTTCTTGCCTCAGCCTCCTGAGTGCTGGGATTACAGGTATGCAGCACTATGCTGGGCTTCTCAAGCCAAAGCTATACCACTAAGCTACATCACAACCTTTTTTATTTTATCTTAAGACAAAACTTCACTAAGTTGGCCATATTGGCCTCAAGCTTTGAATTCTTCTGCCTTTGCCTCCTAAGTAGCTGGGATTACGTGGATTTGACATTGTGCCCAGACCTTCTTAATACAGGTTTTTACAGTGGTAAATCCTGGGTGTTCTAGGGTTTCTTTTTTTTTTTTTTGAGACAAGTCTCACTGTGTAGTTCAAGCTGGCCTTGAGTTCCCTGTATAGCCCAGGTTGACCTTGAACCCACAGTCATCTTCCTGCCTCCACCTCCTGAGTGCTGGGATTATATGCATGCACCACCATACCCTGCAACAGTGGTAAATATTACTAGTTTTTTTAAGTACTTATAACACTGTAGAGGAATTTTTTTCTTTTTATATTCCTTTTTCTGAAAGTAATCACAACTGTTTTTTTCTTAAATTAGCGTCAGAGAATGAATATGAGAGCAGCACCAGTGAATTAAAGGAAAAGAAAACTCCTGGTCCAGGCAAAGTAAGTACTTTGCTTCTCCTAAGTAAGAATGAATGTGCTTGTCATGAGCCATATACTTGACTGTGGAACTTTGGAGACCAATTTAACAGATTTCTCGCAGCATCAGCCCCTCTCCTAGAGATCTGGACTCTTTTTGTGTGTGTGAATTCCCTGTTCTTATCTCTGTCTACCCTGTTCCTTATAACTGGTCTCATAGGCAGCCTCTTTCCTAATCTGCGAGTCTTCATATCCAGTCTGGAAAAACATTAGAATATGTTGTTTTTCTCCTTTATTACACAAAAGGTAATTAATATACTCCATTCTGTATCTTAATGTTTTTAGCCTGTCACGAACATCATTCTATATCAACATATCAAGCGCTTCCTACTTCATAGATACACCTTACCTGACCAGTTTTCTACAAATAGACCCTTGCATTGCTTCTAGTCCTTTATTACCCCAGTGCTGTAACAATCTTATGTATATGTGACTTTGTGTGGGTATGATAAGCCCCCAAAAGTGAGATTGCCAGGTTGTGTCAGGAGGCCCCAAGCCCACCTGCATAAAGACTCAGCATATGGCTGTACTGTCAGCTGTGGTTTCCTACAGCAAAAGGGTACTAGGTACCACAGCTAGGGGAAAGACACCTGGGTAAAATCATGGAGAAACTGATGCAAGCTGGGAAGGACCCTCTTCCAGTACAGATGCACAGGATGTGCTTAACTCCCTGGCAGTGAGTTGTTACAAGTGTGAAATGTTGCTAATAAGAAACTCGTTAGAGACTCAGCCAAGGATGTTTGCTGGGGATTGATCAGGTGTTCCCCAGCCTGGTCTGTACCCAGATTCCAGACTCCCAGACAGACAGCAGATGGATAAACCACATTGCTTGAACCAAAGAGGCACAGTGAATCACTTGTGTCAGTTAGGGCAGCAGTGATCCTCTGGAAATGCAAGTTCCCAGAAACCAGCTGAAGGCCAGCCTTACAAAGGCTAGCAGTCAAAGGATAGCAGTCAGGCTTGTTCTATTAACTCTTTTCTTCACCTAAGTCAAAAGGCAAATGCCAGACTTCCCTCCCTGGGGGTTATGCCATTAAGTTTCTTTATTTTGTTTTTTGAGGCAGGGTCTTACTATGTAATACAGGCTGGTCTTGAACTCATGGTGGCCCTCCTGCCTCAGCCTCCCAAGTCCTGGGATTGTAGGCATGTGCCACCATGCCAGGCTCCATTATATATTTATATCTATAGTATTTTACTTCCCCTTATAAGGAACAGCTCGTCATTGTTACTGGCTAGAAAATCAGCTTGTTAAAGTTTTGTGGAAAAAATTCAAGATTCAGAAAAAGAATGCTCCTTTAAATAGGTTGTTGACATCAAGATCACTAATGGGCTAAGCGTAGTAGCACACTTAGGTAATCCCACAGCTCAGGAGGCTGAGGCAGAAGGATCACTGCAAGGTTAAGGCCAGCCTGGGCTACATAGTAAGACTATGTTTTTAAAAAAAAAGGGAAAAAAATCACTGATGGAAGCTGCTGTCTTTAATTTTTGATTTGCAGATATATATAAGGATGGTAATTCTTAGAATTAATTTCTCAAGTAAAAAACCCATCTTTTCTTTGCAGTTTCTACCTATACTTTCTTCGAAATATCCTGAAGATGATCCAGACTACTGTGTTTGGGTTCCACCTGAAGGTACATTGTTTTTATTTTTTCTCCAAGATTATGTTTTTGAATAGTTAATGTATATTTAAAGTTCAAAATAAGAAAGTTAAGAATATGTAATGAAAGGTCTTCAAGAACTGTTATCTAAAGTCAGCTGGGTGCTGATCACGAGTTCAAGTCCAGTCTGAACTGCATAGTGAAACCCTGTCTCAAAAAAGACCAAAAATAAAAAAATTGATGATAACAAGAAATAAGATTTTAAAAATGTTAAGTTTTGAGGCAAAATTCTTTTCTTTTTAAAGACAGGGTCTCACTATGTAGTTCAGACTAACCTTGAACTTATACGTAGTACAAGGGTATCCTCAAACTTGTGGCAGTCCACCTGCCTCAGCCTCCGGGGTGCTGGGACTGCAGGCATGTGCCCATCCAGCTGATTGGGGCAGTGGTTTTGCATTCCATGCAGATGGTTTTATGGATGCAGTGACTTCTGGAATGTACTTTAACATGACCCAGTGGAGGAGGATGAGGGAAGAGAGAGAAAGGTGTGGTGATAGGTAGAGCAGGGAGGTGATGATTGCTAAATCTGAGTGATGAGGACAGGGGCCTTCATTATAGCTTTTTACTTTTTGTTTTGTTTTGTTTCAGACGGTTTCGCTATGTAGTTCAGGCCTTGAACTCACTATGTAGCCCAGGCTGGCCTCAAACTTGTGATTCTCCTGGCTTAGCTTCCCAAGTGCTGGGATCACAGGTGTGCACCACCATGCTCAGCTTCTGTTTACTTTTGCATCTATTTTAACTTTATTAAGTTAGCAGAAGAAAAAAATTTTCAGGCTATGCCTCAGCTGCTCACTTTTTTCTCTAAGGACAACCAGATACTATCAGTTTATTAATCCTTATATAATATGTAAATTTAGGCAGTAAAACACATCTTTTATCACTTTTTCTGCACAAGTGGAAGCAAGTTCAATAGATTTGCTGTGTTTCTGGGTGTTTTGATTCTGGGGGGTTTTTTTTGTTTGTTTTGGGGGGTTGGCCATTACAAACACTTCTGCAGTAAGTAACTTCTAACATATGTTGCTTTGTATTGTGTGTGATATATAAAGTATAGAGGTGCAGCTGTAGGAAAAATAAGTTAACCTGCTGAGCTAAAGATATTTTGAAGATAGTCTAAATTGCATTCTGTAAAAATTTTGTGCTTGTGTATAAACACAGGATGCCATTTTCCCTGTATTCTCATGCGTGTTGCTTTTTCTATGAATGGTATTTCTAAGATACTAGTAATTAACAAGTTTAGTTACTAGAAGTGTTTGCTTTTTATCTGCTAATAAATGTTAGGGTAGAAGTGAAAAAGGGACTATATTCTGATGTTATATACAAAAAGTAAAATTTCTACTATAGAAGAAACTTCCTTGGCCTTTTGATGTCTGGATATTTTTTCCCTATTGATTTTTGAAAAGTAAATACACTTCTTTCTTTTTTTTATACTTTGATGTAGGTCAAAGTGGAGATGGCAGGACCCATCTTAATGACAAGTATGGCTATTGATATCTTTAGACTCAAAGGACAACCTGCGGACCATGTACATAAGATGCTATGTCAAGTTGAGGCCAGATGTTCAGATGATCATTTGTAAAGTTGGGTGACTGGCCTTTTCTTCCATGCTTTTGGCTGCTTAAATTTATTCTCCTGAGATTTTGGTGTTTATGTTTGAAAGTGTTTGTGTATATATGTAAAAAGGAAGCCATATACTTTGAGAATTAGAAAAGTAAGACATGAGACATGTGACCCTCCTATAAAATGAGAATACAAAAAATGTCTGTAGTGTTGATTTAAGATGACGCCTCTGATTAAGACTTGGGGACCGTGGGCTTGGGGTAGAAGTCTTGCCTGGCATGTGAGACCCTGGGGTTGATTCCTGCATCGTGACAAAACACAGAGCAAAACCAAAAAAGGGCCCATGCTTTTTCTGAGCACTGGGATGCCTCTGGCAGTCAGGCTGATGAATCCATGGATACTGTGTGCTCAAATAAGTGCTGCCTTGGGTTTGGTTCTAGATGTCCTTGTCATTCTTAGAACTAAAAGTAGATTTACAATGAGGCTTCAGACTGACTCCCACGTGCGATTTCCCCACCAGGTTTGAGAACAGACCCTGACTTACCAGGACATAGTTGACCATAGCGCCATCTCATGTACTTGGCCACTGGTCTGATAAAATCTCAGCCCACTGAATATTCTGGATTCTGTCCTACTAATTAGTTAGTTATCCCTCTGTTTGTGGAAGGGCTATAAGGTCCTAGAACGGAAAGCAGAAAGAGTCCCTTCAGGGTAGGTGGGAATTCTCACCTCCTTGGAGAGGGGAATAGAAGTTCCTTCCTCCCTGGAAACTGGAGGAAAGGGAAGCTGTCTTATTCCCTCCCTCCTCCCCGTCACTAATGCCTCACTCTATAGAAAGGAAGGTCTGAGAGAGAAGAAACAGGGTGGAGAGCACTTGGGTTAGGTTGAAGGCACACATACTCAGCAGGAGAATTGCTGTGGCCCCACTGGAGTGCGTGAAGCTGTTGCTTTCCTAAAATGGACTGTGTATGAAGAGAGGGAAAGCAGTAGTGAGTGACTTCAGTTACTCCTGCAGATGTGGGAAGCTGGTTCACTGAAGTTAGGCATGGTGGCACACTCCTATAATCTCAGCCCTAAGTGAGGCTGAGGGAAAATCACAAGTTCAAGCCCAGCCTGAGCAACTTAGTGAGACCATGCTCAAAATAAAAAGGGCTGAGGATATCCAGATGTGGCATATGCATATAATTCCAGCACTATGGGAAGCTGAGGCAGGAGGATCAAAAGTTTGAGCCTAACCTTGGCAACTTAGTGAGACCCTGTCTTTAAAAGAAAAAAGGGCTAGAATGTAGCTTAGTATGAAGGCCCTTGGTTCAATCTCTAGTACCACCCAAGAAAGAAAAAAATGGTGTTGGAGCTCAGTGGTAGAATCCCCCTAAGATTCACACCCAGCATGAAAAAGAGGGGATGGTACCATGGGAAACTCATTTTGGACTTCATGCAGACTAATTGGGTAGAGCTGGTTGATGATACAAGAAGTGACTATACCACCTTGGGTCAAAATGGTGAACAGAGGTCTGAGTGAGATCAGTTGTCTTCAGAGAGGAAACTCTGTTCAGACAAAGTTGTATGAGGAACCCTAGTACATGAACAGATAAAAACGTTCTTGCTCCGCGTGGAGCAAAAGTCCTAGAGTTGGAGCTACAAACACATGTGCAAACACACAAGTACGCACATGTGCACACCCTCACCTCGTTCTATACTCTCAGTGACTGAGCAATCCTAGAGGCTGCATAGAGCACAGCCGCTTCAGAAAGTGTTCTAGGGACAGAAGGTATGGTCCCATGTCTGAAGATAGTAAAAGCAAATAGAATTCCATGTGCCAAATAAGATTAAATTGTAGATCCGGGGAAGATGGCGACCAGGTGAGCAGCAACGGAGCGAACCTCCTTAATAAACACCACCAGCTCGAGACAGACTTGGCGAGCGTGAATGCCGGGACCTCGGCTGGGAAGTTTAATCTGGGCGTATTTCTCTGAGATGCCGGGGGAGATGTGGTAGGGCGGACCAGGCTGCCGGGGCGAGACGTGGGAAAGCCCCAGACGCTGGGAGCCAGGGACGATCCCCGCGGGGAAGAAGCTTGGCTCGGTCCAAGCGCAGTGGGAGCGCGGCCGCCTCGGTCCCTCCCGCCTCCCGAACCGGTGCAGCCCCCCGGCGACTCCCTACAGAGATCGGCTTGCTAGCGGCGGAGACGCCCGGCAATCCCACGTTTCGCGCGTGTCGGGCGAGCCGCGCGGAGGGCCCCAAACGCCGCTGGAAGCGGAGAGAAAGATTTGCTGGGTCCTAGCGCCCTGAGAGCACGGACGGCTCGATCCCTCCCACCTCCCGAGCCGGCGCAGCCCCC